>JBBBDQ010000501.1:7092500-7142500 GCA_037127315.1 Ascarosepion bandense | reverse complement strand
CCCTAAATATTAGGTTGTCCCAAAAGTTCGTAAACACTTGCAAAATGGTTCTATCTGGTCCAGCACAACCGAGACAAGCGATGGGTTCAAAAAGGGCAAGAGACACCGTCGGTTCCAGAACAAGATCGATTCGGTAAGAAAGTTGTGCGTTTGGTGGAACTTTGAAAGAATCGTGCATTTTGAGTTGGTTCCGAATGGTCGTGCCATCAGTGGCGAACTTTACTGTCAGCAACTTGAGCCGGTCTACGAAAAGTTGAAGCAAAAGTACCCAGCTCTGATCAACCGAAAACGCGTTTTGATGCAGAAGGACAATGCCAAGCCACACACCGCCAGGAAGACCTTACATTACAAATGTTTGAATAAAAAAAATAAAAAAATATAACATTCATGTGACATCAAATATAGACAAAAAAAAAATTGATGCACTTACAAATTCATTTTTGAGACTGACTGGAAATACTTAAATAGATGTGAATTGTAGAGTTTTTCATAATTTCAGTTATAATATACTTAATCTAACAATTAAAAAAACATTTTAAATAAGCACTTCTTAATACTTGCAAAAAATTGAAATTTTACTCGCAAAAACAAACAAAAATTATTGCTCAAAATAAAGACCATGATTTTCCAAGACTCTCTGCCATCGATCTGCAAGCTTTCGGATGTGGTCAAAGTACCATTCAGCCGGCTTCGAATCAAAGAATTCTTGACACGCTTCCTCGACTTCATCAAACGAGTCGAATCAGCGGCCCTTCAGAAAGTTTTGCATTGAGCGGAAAAGGCCGTAATCTGATGGAGCACAGTCAGCACTGTAGGCTTGATGTGGCAGAACCTCAACGCCGTCCAGCTCTTCAAACTTGTCTTTGGTATTTCTGGCGGTGTGTGGCTTGGCATTGTCCT
This sequence comes from Ascarosepion bandense, assembly GCA_037127315.1. NCBI lineage: Eukaryota > Metazoa > Mollusca > Cephalopoda > Sepiida > Sepiidae > Ascarosepion > Ascarosepion bandense. The sequence continues at coordinate 7,141,600 of JBBBDQ010000501.1, read as the reverse complement.
GCTGCATCATAGCGCGCTTTCGGTTGATCAGAGCCGGGTACTTTTGCTTCAACTTTTCATAGACCCGCTCAAGTTGGTGACAGTAAAGTTCGGCACTGATGGCACGACCATTCGGAACCAACTCAAAATGCATGAACCCTTCAAAGTTCCATCAAACGCAAAACATGACTTTCTTGCCGAATCGATCTTGTTTTGGAACCGACGGTGTCTCTTGCCCTTTCTGAACCCATCGCTTGTCTCAATAGTGCTGGACCTGATATAACCCTTTTGCAAGTGTTTACGAACTTTTGGGACAACCTAATATTATCAGCATTTTTCTTAACATTCTTAAACATAATTTTGAAAAATATATAACCTTTTAAGAAAAAAACAAGTATGATGCTATCATATTTTTTAATAATTCCACCTCAAGCAAGGCAACAAAGCTGCTAAGATGCAAGAGTTTGTTAGAAAATAAAAAAAAAGTAAAGAGAATTAGAAAGACAGAAGATAAAGATTGACATTGCATTAAAATTTTTGAAGGTCAAAGTTGACTGGAAGCAAGAAGCCAGGAAGATTTTAACAAGCAAGACGTGTGAGAGAAGAAACTGTTAGCATAGAACTTACGGTTACATCAAGCCAACTCAACTGTCGCTAATTTAGTATTATGCTTAAGTACATAAAGTTTAGATACTATAGAAGAAGGTTCACTAAAACAATTAAAAGTATTTATAGAAAAAGCACAATGAAGCTAATCTATGGTAGTAGAAAAGGGACTGAAGCCGAGATGCTAGTTCAGGACCAATAACGCTGCAGATTTTTCTTTGGTTTCTGTTAAGAATCTCTAAAGCAGAAGCACCCAACTAGATGTGGCAGCAATATACAAATGGTAAACTCATAAATATGTCAGATAGATTGGGGTGAGAAAATTGTTTTGCATGAGACAACGAACGAACTTTCCTAGTGGCAGACTTATCAATTGATTCAAAATAATCTGTTAACTTCATGTCAGCATTAGCTGAAAACATTAGTTCTAGAAAGTGCAATGTCTCATTCTCTTGGGGGTTAGCATTAGCCATGTTGATGGAAATAAAAAACAGTTCTCTCAGATGATTAAAAGAGCATCTTTGTTTTGGTAGTATTAAAATTAACAAGCCATTCCTTGCAGATTATAGGTCTTTTTTTTTTCTTTGCTTTTTTTTTTCTTTGCTTTTTTTTTTCTTTGCTTTTTTTTTTCTTTGCTTTTTTTTTTTTCTTTTTTTTTTTCTTTGCTTTTTTTCTTTGCTTTGCTTTTTTTTTTTTTTTTTTTTTTTAGATCTGTTACCAATTTAACCTTATCTAACTGATTAGACTTACTATTAAGGCAGGACTAAATAGTTGTCATCAGCATAGATGCCGAATTGAGAACTAATGGCATCAGGAATGTCGTTGATGAAAATTAGGAACAATGTAGGTCCAAGGATATAGCCCTGGGCGAACGCCTGCATTAATTCAAAATGATCTAGAAGAGTGACCATTCAAGACAACTTTCAACTTTATTGAATCAGTTTAAAAATTAGTCAAGAAATACAATAAACTTCCAACTTGTGCAGAAAATGAAACCCTTTCAGTGCAAGTGGCTGGTATACCAGTCACTGCATAAAAGCGCTTATACCCAGTATACGGTATATCCATAATACACACGGTATATGGTCCAGACAGCGTGGGAGAGTGATACTCATCATGGTGGTGTCAGTATTCAAAATATTATGCCATTTTCGAATTATTTATTTACTTTTCTGTAACTATACTGTGAATATTATTCTCTCCTTTAACTTTAAAAAATAATATCAAGAACTTAATCTTTTTTTTTAAATTTCAGAAATTGAACGGAGAATTAAGGTCAACAATGCTGAATATAACTTACAGTTCGATTATGCCGTGAGTTGGTTTTCATTATTTTACTCCAATTTCTATACATTTTTTTTTATTTTGCTTCAATTTCTCTTGTTTGTTCTAGATTTGCTTTTTTTCGTTTGTCCCGTCTCCTGTGCGTTTTTTTTTTTTTTTTGTTTGTTTGTCCCGTCTCCTGTACGAAAATATTCAACATGGCGTACGGATGAAAGAGTTAACCAAAACCATTTAAATTTTTACGGACGAAAAAGGGTTAGAGAACACGATGTTTTTTTTTTCTTTTTTTTACGGAAAGAAATTCATTTTCCCAAGATTGCAAACTGGTTAGAAATAGAAATGAAATAAAATCGCTCAATATAATTATTACCCAGCGAAACATAGCTGAGCTATTGGCGGTCAAATGTCAAGTGGCCTTGTTGAAAGAAGTGAAACAGATTAACATTGCGTGCGGGCGAAAAGAAATGGAAATAGAAATTTTGTATTTGTTTAATTCATGAATTCTCATGTGGAACTCGGCGAAATACAGCCAAGGTAATGAGAAGTCAAATGTCAAAACCACAATGTTGAAATAAGTAACAGACCAGCATTGCGTAGACGAAAACAATTGAGAAAGAGAAAGTTTTTATTCATAAATTCTCCGGTGGAACTCGACGAAACACAGCTGACATGATTAGGAGGTCAAATGTCAAAGCCGCCGCCTTGAAAGGCAGAGGCAAAAATGATTAAAGAAAATTTTTTTTATTCCTATTTCCCCAGATGGAAATTCGGCAAAACAGCTGACACGATTAGAGAGCAAAGGTTAAATTGATCTTGTTGAGAGAAGGAAAAGCCAATTGTTTAATGGTTGGGAAAATTCTCATTCTAAATTTACCTGAGAGAGATTGACGTCATGTAATAGCTCCTCTCAAAGAGGCGGGGGGCTCTTCCAGAATTTGAAGTGTGAAATAGAAATAAAGAAAAGACGTCAGAGAGGTTTACATCATGTAAGAAGAGGGAGAATCTTCCATGGTTGAAAGTGTGAAGTAGAGAAAGAGGTCTGGTTGAATTTTAGGATATTTGCATAAAACCCCTTATGCGTCCTCACCGCACCAGTAAAAAGGGACACCCATAAGTACGGGAGCCCACAGGAGCTAAAGTCAGTTCCAGCTCGGAGATGAAGTGAGTTGGAGTTCGAGTTCCCGTTCCAGCGCCGCCCAGTGATGAAGTGAGAAGCAGTTCCCAGTTAGTTGCCGCCATCCGCAGTTCCAGTTCGAATTTAAGTTGCTGGCCGGAGTTTGAAGTTGCCAGTTGCCACCCAAAGTTTGAAGTACTAATAACTAAAGTTATCTGCTGAAGAAAAGAAGACTTCGGCGAACATTTTCGTAAAGTATAAACAACGGTACTTGATTTTCCAGTTACCTAATTAAGTCTGGCCAATCTTTAAAAAATTAGCCGAAATTTTCGTTCCGTCGCCAATTATTAGGAACGAGTTGAGAAAAAGAATAGGAATTTTTTTGTATTTAAATACCATCTAATAATTTATTCAGGCACGTCCATTTTATTTTAAAAATTGTGCGCGCGTATCCAACGTGGTTTAGCTTGACTGAGTTACCCAGTGATCATTCAGCTTGATTCTCTTAAGATCAAAATCAAAACGTGGGTAAGAGAGATTAGAGTTGAAGAGGTCAACTCAAGGACCAGCTGCAGTATCAACGACCGACGTTTGTGGAATGACGGCTTATTCTTAGACCAGTATTGATCCTGATTAAAAGGGACAACAGGCCATAGGCCTGGTACGCCGCGACACTGTGCGATTTTTAGTCTGTTCCGTCTGCTGTGCGTTTTTCTCTGTTCCGCCTGCTATGCGTTTTTCTCTGTTCCGCCTGCTGTGCGTCTTTTTCTCTGTCCCGCCTGCTGTGCGTCTTTTTTCTCTGTCCTGCCTGCTGTGCGTCTTTTTTCTCTGTCCCGCCTGCTGTGCGTCTTTTTTTTCTCTGTCCTGCCTGCTGTGCGTCTTTTTTTTCTCTGTCCCGCCTGCTGTGCGTCTTTTTTCTCTGTCCCGCCTGCTGTGCGTCTTTTTTTTTCTCTCTGTCCCGCCTGCTGTGCGTCTTTTTTCTCTGTCCCGCCTGCTGTGTGTCTCTTTTTTTCTCTGTTCCGTCTGCTGTGCGTTTTTTTTTTCTCTATCTCTGTCTGCTGTGTGTTTTTTTTCTCCTCTCTGTTCCGTCTGCTGTGCGTTTTTTTTTTTTTCCTGTTCCGTCTGCTGTGCGTTTTTTTTTTTCCCCTGTTCCGTCTGCTGTGCGTTTTTTTTCCCCCTGTTCCGTCTGCTGTGCGTTTTTTTTCCCCGTTCCGTCTGCTGTGCGTTTTTTTTTTTTCCGTTCCGTCTGCTGTGCGTTTTTTTTTTTTCCCTCTGTTCCGTCTGCTGTGCGTTTTTTCCCTGTTCCGTCTGCTGTGCGTTTTTTTCTCTGTTCCGTCTATTGTGCGTTTTTTCTCTGTTCCGTTCATTGTGCGTTTTTTTTTTCTCTGTTCCGTCTGCTGTGCGTTTTTTTTTCTCTGTCTCCGTCTGCTGTGCGTTTTTTCTTCCCCTGTTCCGTCTGCTGTGCGTTTCTTTCCCCTGTTCCGTCTGCTGTGCGTTTTTTTTTTTTTCTCTGCTCCGTCTGCTGTGCGTTTTTTTTTTTTTCTCTGCTCCGTCTGCCAGGCGTTTTTTTTTTTTTTTCTCTGCTTCGTCTGCTGTGCGTTTTTTCCCCCTGTTCCGTCTGCTGTATGTTTTTTTTCCCCCTGTTCCGTCTGCTGTGCGTTTTTTTCCGTTCCGTCTGCTGTGCGTTTTTTTTTTCCCCCGTTCCGTCTGCTGTGCGTTTTTTTTCTCTGTTCCGTCTGCTGTGCGTTTTTTCTGTTCCGTCTGCTGTGTTTTTTTTCTCTGTTCCGTCTGCTGTGCGTTTTTTTTTTTTCTCTGTTCCGTCTGGCTGTGCGTTTTTTTTTTCTGTTCCGTCTGCCAGGCGTTTTTTTTTCTCTGTCTGTCTGCTGTGTGTTTTTTTCTCCGTCTGCTGTGCGTATTTTTTTTTTTCTGTTCCGTCTGCTGTGCGTATTTTTTTTCTTGCTCCGTCTGCTGTGTTTTTTTTCTCTGTTCCGTCTGCTGTGCGTTTTTTTTTTTTTTCCCCCCTGTTCCGTCTGCTGTGCGTTTTTTTTTTCCCCGTTCCGTCTGCTGTGCGTTTTTTTTTCCTGTTCCGTCTGCTGTGCGTTTTTTTTTCCCCGTTCCGTCTGCTGTGCGTTTTTTTCTCCCCGTTCCGTTCGCTGTGCGTTTTTTTTTTTTCCTGTTCCGTCTGTTGTGTAGTTTTTTTCTCTGTTCCGTCTATTGTGCGTTTTTTTCTCTGTTCCGTCTATTGTGCGTTTTTTTCTCTGTTCCGTCTGCTGTGCGTTTTTTTTTTCTCTGTTCCGTCTGTTCGTGCGTTTTTTCTTCCCCGTTCCGTCTGCTGCGTTTTTTTTCTCTGTTCCTGTCTGCTGTGCGTTTTTTTTTCTCCTGCTCCGTCTGCTGTGCGTTTTTTTTTCTCGCTTCGTCTGCCAGGCGTTTTTTTTTCCCCCCGTTCCGTCTGTCAGGCGTTTTTTTTTTCCCGTTCCGTCTGCTGCGTTTTTTCCCCCTGTTCCGTCTGCTGTGTTTTTTTCCCTGTTCCGTCTGCTGTGCGTTTTTTTTTCCTGTTCCGTCTGCCAGGCGTTTTTTTTTCTCTCTGTTCCGTCTGTCATGCGTTTTTTTTCTGTTCCGTCTGCTGTGCGTTTTTTTTTCTTTTCTGTCTCACTGTGCGCTTTTTTTTTCTCTTCCGTCTGCTGTGCGTATTTTTTTTTTTTCTCTGCTCCGTCTGCTGTGCGTTTTTTTTCTCTGTTCCGTCTGCTGTGCGTTTTTTTTCTCTGTCCCGCCTGCTGTGCGTTTTTTTTTCTCTGTTCCCGTCTGCTGTGCGTCTTTTTTCTCTGTTCCGTCTGCTGTGCGTCTTTTTTCTCTGTTCCGTCTGCTGTGTCGTTCTTTTTTCTCTGTTCCGCCTCGCTGTGCGTCTTTTTTCTCTGTTCCGCCTGCTGTGCCGTCTTTTTTCTCTTTTTTGTTCCGCCTGCTGTGCGTCTTTTTTCTCTGTTCCGCCTGCTGTGCGTGTTTTTTCTTTGTTCAGCCTGCTGTGCGTCTTTTTTTTCTTTGTTTCCCTCTGCTGTGCGTCTTTTTTTTCTCTGTTCCGTTTGCTGTTCGTCTTTTTTTTCTCTGTTCCGTCTGCTGTGCGTCTTTTATTTCTCTGTTCCGTCTGCTGTGCGTCTTTTTTTTCTTTGTTTCCCTCTGCTGTTCGTCTTTTTTTCCCCCTGTTCCGTCTGCTGTGCGTTTTTTTCCCCTGTTCCGTCTGCTGTGCGTTTTTTTTCCCTGTTCCGTCTGCTGTGCGTTTTTTTTTCCCCTGTTCCGTCTGCTGTGCGTTTTTTCCCCTGTTCCGTCTGCTGTGCGTTTTTTTTTTCTCTGTTCCGTCTATTGTGCGTTTTTTTTCTCTGTTCCGCCTACTGTGCGTCTTTTTTTCTCTGTTCCGCCTACTGTGCGTCTTTTTTTTCTCTGTTCCGCCTACTGTGCGTCTTTTTTTTTCTCTGCCTTCTGCTGTGCGTTTTTTTTTGTTTTGTTTTTTGTTTAGTCCCGTCTTCAGTACGTTTTTTGAACACTATTTTAATAACGTTTTTTGACACTAAATGATTTTTTTAAATGGATGGCTGTTTGCTATTAATGTTTCTGAGATTCTTTTTTATAGACATTTTTCATAAGTAATTTTAGTGAAACAAAATTGAAATCTATGCATGGAGGGGAAATTATGAACTATACAAGTTTCCAAATGTAAATAATTCTATAACAAAAAAGAATTATTTTGAACTGCTGCCATGCTGATGTATCTGTTTAGAAGAATAGGAAAAAGTAACATGTCTCAGAAGTGTTAATAACATACTGTCACCTATTTTTTTAAGTCACACATATATATATATATATATATATATATATATATATATACACACACACACACACACACACACACACAAGGTGCGATAGATAAATTATCACTTAAATTCCGCAAAAATTAAAACACTGACAAATTATACAAAAATATCATGAAATACTACAAAGTAAATTTATTCAATAAAGTCACTATTGGCTTCGACCACGGCCACCAGATGACTTTAGAATATTCTGCAACTCTTCTAGATGGCCTCCTTGTTTATGTTGGTGAATGTTGCCATAATTGTTGCTGTCAGTTCATCTTTAGTGTTACAAGATGTTTTGTTGGTCTCTCATTCAACTGTGTCCCACAGGGTTTTACAGTCTGGAGAATTAGGTGTCCAGATGTAAGGGTGATGTGATGTCAGAAATTGTCTGACAGCCATTACTGGGTTCTCCTGCTTGTGTGGCATGGTGCAAAATCTTGTTGCCAGACATAGTGTTTTCTAACAGCCACCCTCTTGACCCTGGGTAGTACTACCTCCTCGAGGCAATTGATGTAGGCTTCTCTGTTGATTCTGAGACCCTCACCAACAAATTCAAAAGTTCTTTTCCTATCACAACAATCAGTGAGTTTTCTAAGCTCTTGTACTTTCAATTAGACTCCTTCAACTCTTTCCAGTACCTCTGCAGTATACTTGAAGTGACACCCAAACACTCTGAAAAGTTTGTCTTGAAGCTTCCAGCACAAATGCTAAGGAGAACAGCATGCTGTTTGAAAATTTCTGGCAGAATGAATTGTCATGGTGCTCTAGCTGACCTTACTGTGCTGTTGACAAAATCAAAACCAAATAACACATATGTGAGAAATTAAAACTATAAAATAGCAACAATTTTTACCCATCAGCCCTGTACTCTGACCCATCAGCCCTATACTCTGATGGGTGAAAGACTTATTTTTAATTTTGTGAAAGTTTTTTTTTTTTTTACTGGAAGCCTAAAGTACAGTGGAGCCTCTACTTACGAAATTAATTTGTTCTGGAAGTTATTTCGTAACATGAAAATTTTGTAAGGAGAGACACTTTTTACTCTATAAATGCCCTAACTGGTTCCAAGACCCCCAAAATTTGAACATGAATTTTTTTATAAATTATAAAAATGCATCAAAAATACATGTTAGAATTAGATTACTGCACAAAGAATAAAGTAAAGAATAAAAAATACATTTACCTTTGGGGTTGGGCAATGGTGAGTGGGGTGAGTGAGAGACGAGGAGGCAATAAGGTGGATTCTGGGAGCTGCGAGTAGCAGCGTGTCTTTTGAAAATTTCACCTTTCGTATCCTGAAATTTCTTTCATAACAAGAGACAATATTTTTCCAAAGAGGTGTTTTGTAACTTGAAAATTTCATATGTATAGCCTTTCGTAAGTAGAGGTTCCACTGTAATTGATGTTATGAATGTTATGTAAAAGAAATATTCAAAGGAAAACAAACCCATTTTTCTTTTCTCTTTTAGACGAATCATATCAGCACCTCCAAGTATAATGTTCTCACATTCCTGCCTAAAAACTTGTTTGAACAACTGCAGCGATTGGCCAATGCGTACTTTATTGTTTTACTTATTTTACAGGTATGGAAAAAATGATTTCTATTAACTGACATATTATTTATAATATCATGATTATATAATTTGTAGTGTTTATTTTTTTTTTTTAAATCTGACTGATGATTTTCTTTCAAAGAATTTTTGACAGCATAAAATTCCTAAGTCCCTCATAGGTTATATTATCATTAAAGTTCAAATAGATAACCTCTTTTGCATAAAGCTGAGGCTTTTTAAAGGATCAATATAGAAATTCTGTTGTATCATTGATAAAATTCTCGCTGGAATTTTTAAGATAACTGCTTGATAATTGTGTGTAGAAATTCTCCAGCTTTTTTTCAATAGTGAATTCTACCCAATACAAATCTTAATAACTACTCAAGGTTGTAGGACACTATTAGAATGGTTATGATGAATGAGGTGTGTGATATGAATGAAAAAAACAGAAGGTAGTGAACATTTATGTGGATAATGATTTACCATTGACTAAGATTTTTAGGAAGAGTCTCCATGGGATTCTTTTCCACAAAGTTGAAGTTTGTGTTTTATTTTAATATGTGAGAACTGTGGTTGATTTGATTCCGGAAGAATCATGGTGTTCTAGTAGTAAAGGTCTGAACTAACAGAACTAAAGAATGGAGCTTGTCTAAACATTTACTATGGAAATAACAATAGATCAATGATAGGCTTTCAACATTTTCTTTTGGCTGCAGAGTGGAGAATGTCTTCCTCTACAAAATGGCCTGAATAGTTTTGAACTTTATCAAAGCTGGAAATGGATGATTAAACCCCTTTTTTGACTAATCTGATTCTTCTAAAGATGAAGCATGGCAGGAGTTGTCATTTACTTTTTGGAGTGATAGAATGAGTAGACTATTTTTTTTCCTAATATTTTTAACAATGGATCACAGGAATGTGTTTTACATGAAGTTTGGAGTGGACATGGAAAGCCAAATAGACCTTCAAATCATGGAACCCTGCCGAGAATGCAACCATCTGTTGTGACTGGAGAAAACTCTACAGCTTATCTGTAATGATGAAATGATACTAATTTTTGTTTTTTTGTTGACACACTGTATATGTACAGAAAGACTACGCTGGAACTTGATCTTTGCTTAACAATTCCATTTTTTCAAGCCATTAACCATCATGCCACTTATATATGCAAATATTGCATAAGAAACACATTTTTATTTTTAACCAAAATAAAATCACAATGAAATGGATATGTTGAGGATCCATTTGGGTTCATAAGTCAAAAATTTCTTTTATTTATAGGATTACGCTGTCTCTAAGGGCTTCACAAGATCACTCACTGACTAAGCAAGATTAGCAATCGTAGTCAATATTATCTCATTATGAATTGATTTTATCAACACTGGCTTGTTATCAAGCCTCTGATTGTTAGGGTGGTAAAAGGTAGTGGCCAGTAGAGGCTGTAGTCTTCTGTGCATTGATTAAAATTAGATGGTGTGTGCTAATAGCCTGTTTGACTAGTCAGAGTTGATTTCATGACAAGACTTGTAACTATTTTTAAGTTTTTCTTGTTCGATATATGGATGGATGAATATACACCTTCATATCACCTTTGCTAAGGTGATGTTATTAATATTAACTTCATACCCATGTACATTCATCTCTTTGTGGTTGGCAGTGATGGTCAAGTCTGGCTGCCTTGGATAAATAAAGGATGTTTATTTAACTGCTTTTTATTTTGTTACTGAATCTTTCTTTTACATTAAATTTTATCCGAATTGCAGGTCAATATGATTGTTTTTTTTTTTTGCAAAAGACAAGTCTTTTCTTGTGTTCAAGATACAGAAGCCTAACTGTTATTAAAGGATTTACATGGAGGCTAAAATCTCTGCAATTTTGGCTATAAATTGAGGCATAAAGCTGCACCTATTCGTACAAGAACTCCTAATGTGTTAGGACCTTGAATAAGTTCTTGCTGATTATTCATGAAAAGTAATGTTTTATTTACAAAAATTAGTAAGAAACATGTTACTGAAAATATTGTCCATCGCTAGCCACTACTGTTTCCCATCTTTGTCATCATTTGAATTCCAGGTTGAAAAAACACCTTTTGTCATCTTTCCCAATGTATTAGAACCTTGAATAAGTTCTTGCTGATAATTCATGAAAAGTAATGTTTTATTTACAAAAATTAGTAAGAAACATGTCACTGAAAGTATTGTCCATCGCTAGCCGCTACTTTTCCCATCTATATGGCAGCATCTTCCCATTTAAGCATTTCCAAGTAGGTTTTCACCCGTTTTGAAACATGTAGCCTCATGTTATGTTGCAAAATTTGTTTGTCACATTTCTGTTCATATAGCAGTTATTTTTTTTCTTTAATCAATCAGTTAAGTGGGTGATCATGTCTAAAAAGAGACATGAGTGACTGGGCAGAACATTATCCTGCAGTAGGTTGCCATTGCTTTCTGCGGTAGACTGGTTGGTAGCCAAGGCTACAGAACCCAATCTGTCCTATTATTTGACCCATAACAGGAGGAGGAGGAGACGGATTAATACCTTTACCAAGGGTATTTGTGCATAAGTGAATGCTAGGGATTCAACTGGAATTTCTTCAATACTCGGCTACTACATTATTTTAATCTAATTGTCTTGGGTTCTAAGACCTGATATTAAACAATATCCTGAAAGAATATGTTGGGCTTCCATGTGTAACTTGACTGTGATGTCTACGATAGGATAGCTTCTCAAAATGCACCCTCTTTCCTTACATAAAGATGTGTTGGTGGTATAATGGCTAGCAACTCTGATTGAGAAATTGGCAAGCAAAGTTCAAATTTCAGACTAGTTGATTATATTAATTTTCACACAAATGCCAATTGAAAAGGCATGAATCAGTCTCTACCTAGCTGCTGTTTAAATAGTAAGGAAGGCTATTCTTTTCAGCATTGGGTAAAAACCAGTGTAAGAGGACAGTTCTAAACTCAAAACTAGTTGACCATGAGGCTAGTAAACTTACTCACATCAGCAAAGATTTTACTTGTGGATAAACATTAGTTTATAACATTTTTTAATTTTGAACGTAAAAACTCTTTAAGAAACTGAGGGTGACTTTGACACATTTACAAAGTAAGCAAACCAGTATGAAAAGTGAATCATATATTTTATATGTTAAATTGTAATAATGTTTACGGGTAGAAAGGCATTTTAGGTAAGCAGTTTTTTGTCATAAAGTGTTTGATATCAAGATAGACATAGTGTTAATAGAATTGATGTGGAGAAGTTTGTCACTTAGTGGAACAGTGTTGTTTTAGTCATGCTGACTTGGAAGTTTCATGAAGTCATTATTGTAATGTTTTCACTCTTCAGGGTCATTTGTTTTTCTGCAGCAGAAAAAGCAAATGAAAAAACAAAAAAAATTTCGAAAAGCAAACTTCTCAGAACAGATATTTGTCTAGACTTTTAAAATAAAGAAATAAAGATGGCGAATGAGAATTCAAAAGAATATAAAAGATTTCCTAAAAAGAACGTGTTAACAATGTGTACATGAGTTTATATGCCTTCTCACCAACCCTGAACAGAAAAGTGGGTGGATGTTGCAAAACAGTCTTTACTCACATTGTGATGGTTGAAGTTCATAAAACTAAAAGGAACCAATTATATATTTTTATAATCTTAGAGAATTTTAAAATAAAATTGGCTTCTTAGTAGATATTCAAATGTTTTAAGCTATTGTTAACTGTTTCTTTTGGGTGGCTAGATTCTGAATCCAATATAAAAAAAAATTTTTTCATCTTATAAAAAAGAAATCTTTGTTTTTTATGATCCTAAAAATGCTGTCAAAATTTTCTTGGAAGAAAAAATATGGAGTCAGAGAAAAAAAATGATTACTCGTAAACAAGCTTTACAGGATTTACTTTTAACTTTAGATTCTTGTTTTGTTTTTGTTTTAATAATTTTTGTGCTTTAATTTTTGAAACTTTTTGTCAGATTCATTTATTTTTAATCCTTTAATTTGAGGATAAATTTTAAAGAATAGTTTTTAATAATTTTAGACAGCATCAGATCTACACTTTAAGGTAGTATTCTGAGGATCAGTGTGAAACAAAATTGTTTTAACAGCAACAAAGAAAGAATAGATTTTATGAGTTTAAGCCGTTCTGTTGAATAAAAATCCTTATAATTTATTGGGGTGTATCAAAATATTTTCATTTTCATCAACTCAAGATGATTTTTATTTTAAAGTCATACAGTATTATTTTCAATGATCATAGACCTTAAGTTTTTATATATTGATTTTTTTTCATTCTTTACAAGATTAAAGAGTCAATCAAGATAGATTGTTACTGTTAAAATGGTAATGATGAATAATATACGCAATATAAATGAAAGAGGAGACGGGAGAACATGAAGATAGATAATTGACTCTTGGAGAAGATGAAGTCTTTAGGGAAGGAAGTTCATGTTATGATTCTGTTTCGTGAAGTGGTACTTTGTGTGAGCCATGAAACTGTCTGAGTGAAATTGTCTTACATTTACAACATAGAGGAAATGAGGGTGATTCAACTCAATGGAAATAACATGTAAAGGTTTGAAATTTGAGCCTCATCTGAACATTTACTATGAAAATAGTGATAGACTGCCAAGTGGGTAATAGTTCTTTTCTCACAAGTCTGTATAAACAGCTTTTGAACCAGAACGCTGGAAAATGAAGATTATGTAGCACTGATATGACTACAATGCTTCATTTTTAATCTAATCCCACTCTTCTGTAGGTCTTGAGGAATAGGGAAACACTTGTTAATTGCTGTTGTTCTCTGGGTCAACTCTGACCCCCCCCCCAACAAAAACAAACATTATGAAAGTATGAAAATACGTTTTCCATAGCAAAATGATCTAATACATTTTATCTGCATTTGAAGGCATGCCATTGTGTTCAAAATATTAAGATTTCAGCCTTACATAACCCATAGAGGTGTTGATGTGCCACTAAACAAAATCAACCAACTTGAAAGAAACTTTTCATGGTATTAATTCATAAAATATGCTACAATTTTCTAAAAAAATAACTTCAATAAAACAAAATAAAAAACATGTATCATCACCTCTAATAATTGTCTCCACACACACACGCACACACACACACATATATATATATATATATATATATATATATTCTAAACATATACTGTTAAATATAAGAGACAATGAATGTCTATTGTGTTTCATCATGAGCCATTCTAAACATCATATTTTGGCTTTAATTTTAGTTGAAAATAAAGACAAAAATGCTCCAACATTTGGATAATTTTTTATTAAGTTGGTTCTAGGCTTTTGGCTCACATGAACCATCTTCAGAGAGGTTATAATTAAACATAATAGACAGTATAATATTCAACAGTATATGTTTAAAAAATTATTTGCTGCCTCAATACACTAAAATATATATATATATATATATATATATATATATATATATATATATATAATGAATAGAAATAGTAAAGAACAAGTAGAAAAAAAGCCTCTTTAATCTAACTTGTTTCATTTTAACAAGCTTCTTCAGAGATTTTTTAAAGATGAATGAGTTAAAAATGAAAACATATATTGTTAAATATAACGGACACTGAATCTCTATTATGCTTAATTATGAGTCATTCTAAACATTGTATTTTGTCTTTAATTTCCGGTAGTAATAAAGATAAAAATTGTCCAGCATTTGGATATTGTTTTATGCTATTTTGATGCAGGTTGTAAATTAGTAAGTTAGCTGTTATAAAGACTTAATTCAATGCACACAAATGATATCGTCTTCCAAAACCATATTCTATACAGAATTACACAACATTAAACAAACACTTGTTAACAGTGGATTTTCTAACTCCATCATTGATCAACAAATTAATATGTATCTCAATAAACTTCTAGCTATACTGATAATATTAATAATAGTGTACATCAAAATAAACATAACACTATTAACTTACACTATTGCAACCAAATGCATAACATTTACAAACACGATGAAACAACACTCAAAAACATAATAGGTAGAAATGTTAAACCAGTTATAATAAACTAATTAAGCTCATCATATAAAAATGTAAAACAATTGTCAGTCTCTAATAACCATACAACCACACAACTAAATCCTCTACAGAACATCAATGTAGTATATCAATTTACATGCCCGTTCAGAGATTGTATCTATGATATTAATAATAAACCTATTACGTATATTGGTTTTATTATAACCATGCTCTCTCATAGACTTACCTGTCACCTTTCTGATCAGAGTTCAATTAAATAACATATCTTAGAAAAACATAGCCACATAGGTAATATTAGACAGATTTTAATCGATAACACAATAATACTCATATATACACACAGTAAAAAGAACCTTCAGATATTGGAGGCCATCTACATTAAATTAAAGCAAACCACACTCAATAAAATCACATAGTCACAACACAATAAATTGCATTTAGACATATGGTTCTTCTGTTAACATTTCAGTCTCTCACATGGTGTGGCGTCATAGAACCGCATTACTAATTTATAACCTGTGTCTGCTGTTATCCTTGCATAGCAATGTTTTATGTCAACAAAAACAATATCACCTTTGATGGTCGATGTCTTTATGTTAACATCCGTGAAGCCACTCTGAAGATGGTTCATGTGAGCCGAAAGCTTAGAACCAGCATAATAAAACAATATCCAAATGTTGAACAATTTTGTCTTTATTTCCACTAGAAATTAAAGCCAAAATACGATGTTTAGAACGGCTCACAATTAAGCATAATCGGCATCCATTGTCTGTTATATTTAACAGTATATGTTTAGATAATTATCTGCTGCCTCAATATACGAAATATATATTAAATCCAAAAAAGGAAAAACATATGGGCAAAATTCAAAAAACCAGATCCTATTATTAATTTTATCAACATTAAAAATGAACCAGGTGGAATGCTTGATGTAAATTGTAGTATCTATTTACAGAGCCAAATATGTATATGGTACTGAATAAAATACAAAATTTTACATATGCTGTATAGCTATTTCAGCAAGAAAAATCTTGCTTCTTCAGCAACAATCACAAAAACAAAAATATTTTATTTCAAATATGGTATAAAAATTCACATACCGAAAAAAGCCCAAAAACATATCCATATGCAGGAAGTTTACATATAAAAAAAAAATGGTGGGGAATTTAAGAAAGAAAAAAATTTTTTAAATGTCATCCAGACATAGATACCAAAGGGGCAGAGAAAGAGATTCAAGACTCGATATTAGAAAAACACTTCTAAAGAAGTGAAATTTTTCTCACTGAAATAGCTATACAATGTATGTAAAATTTGGAATTTATATATATATATATATACACACACACACACAAATAAATGTACAACAATCTTTATAATAAGAGAGGATTTGCTATGAACTGTAGAAACAGACCTTGATGTATAAAGTTACAAATTTGTTCGCCTGAAGAGTCCACTTTACTCGAAACACGTGTAGCGACACCAATACCATTATGGACACTTAATATATCATACAAAAAGCAAGTAATATTAATAATAATAGCAACAATAAATCTACATTTTAAGAAAAAAGTGTTTCTGAAAGGATTTTTCTGTTGCTGAGGTGATGTGTTGTCCCCCATGGGAATCTTCATATTGAAATGGCCATTCAACATCTTTGAATTAATCCTTTTTTAATATATATATATATATATATATATATATATATATATATATATCTCCTTTCATGCTGATGGAGAGAGGAACCACAGTGAGACGCCGTCAATCCAGTTCATTAGAGGGGCAAAAGCAAGGCACCATCGGCTCAGTTCATTCTCTTTACTACGAGTTATGAAAGCTCTTGCAGCATGTCTTCTTTTTAACAGTGGCTTTCTTTTAATTTTTTGTAACAATTATGATATTGATTAGTGAAGAATTATATATATATATATATATATATATATATATATATAAGAGTGAACATTGAAGTCAACACTCAAGGCTGTTTCATGCTAAGCGCAATCATCAGGCCTGATGATTGCTCTTAGCGTGAAACAGTCTGTCACCCTTGAGTGTTGACTTCAATGTTCACTCTTTTATATTTACATACGCTCTATCTTTAATATTGAGCACTTTATCCTATAAATATAGCACACCTTAAAACTATATTTATTCATCTCTCTCTCTCTCTCTCTCTCTCTCTCTCTATATATATATATATATATACACACACACACACACCCTCTATTATAATAAAAACCATTGTCTCTCTGCATGCATGCAAGTGTGTGTGTATATATATATATATATATATAATCCTCTCAAATATTTTCCCGTCATTTTTTTATGGCAGGGGTAGACCCGCATATTCTAAACATGGACTTTATTTATTGTCATTAAATATTGTGAATAAATGTTTCTATCTAAATAGAATCAGTAATTGATGCAAGTTTAAATTTTACTGGATAAAGCCAATATATTTTGTGGAGAGTATGAAAACTCTTATATTGTGGTCAAATAATTATTAAAATAAAAACTGTTTAACTATATGACTTTTAAAAAAACTTTTTTTCAACAGCATAATTGAATTTTCACAATTTGTTGATTTGAAATAACTATATTTTGATTGGTAGTGGATACCACATGTGACCTCACTGAACCCAGCCACAACTCTGATCCCATTGGTGACGGTTATGGGGGTCAGTGCCCTTAAAGAGGCCATTGAGGATATTGTAAGTGATAGATATAAATAAAAACGGATAAAGCCGCAAATGGTAAAGCTTCTGTCCCCGCATTCATCTTTGTTTGTTTGTTAGATAATGATCAAAATCTTTTCGTTTCAGCTGTTATATCTTGTGGTGCAATTATAGCAGCAATGGTATTTTAAAGAATATGCTTACTGGCAGTATCTTTTCAGAGTTTGAAAAAAAAAAAATCTTTGGTAGATCTGAAACAGACTACCACCATGTTTAATTTTGTTGTTTTTAATTTTTTTTTACTTTTTTCAGCACAGTCATATCGATTACCCCCTTAGCTTTACGATTGACAAAACAATTTTGAAATATTTCAATATATAAACATTTTCTGGGGCAGACCAGTTGCCGATACGACATTACCACCACCTGTAAATTTGTTCATTATCAAATTTTTTATTATCTTTTACACCTTAAACTTTGCAAAAATTTCAATATTTAAACAATTTTAGGGGAGGGGAACCAGGTTCTCATACAACCTTATAGTGGATTAAAAATGAAGGATCAATTTACTTTTCAGTTGTATGAGAAACTGACCCCCCCCCCCACACACACACACAAATTTGTTTAACTATTGTAATTTTTCAAAATTTTTTTTATAATCAGAAAGTTTAAGTAACAATCAAGAAGACAGCGCTGAAAAAAGTAAAAAAAAAAATGAAAAACAAAATTAAACCTGGTGGTAGTCTGCTTCAGGTCCAGCAAATCTTTTTCAAGAATTGATATGGAAACTTCAGAAATGAGAAAAATACTAGTTTTTGTACTGACCAAATCTGTTTGTGATAACTTTCTTTCTTCTAATTGACTATTTTAAAATTACATTTTTAAGTAAAAATTTTAAGCAAAAATGATAATCTCTTTTGAGATCATGATACATTCATACAATTTTTTAAAGTTTCATACTTTTTCATTTTTCCTTTGAAAAAAAAGTGAAAAGAAAGAATTTTATAAATTATTTAATGCAGATTTCCTTGAATTTTAATATCTTCATGAAAGTTATCTTTTTTTCTTTGCTTTGTTTTTTTCATGACTTCGAAAAGAATGCTGTCAAATTTTCTTTAAAAATATGCTTTTACATTTGCCAATCCAAACAAATTAGTTGCAGTTATACTTTTCTACACAGACTAAAGATTTAAAAATCAGCAGTTCAATCCTTGATGGTTTGTGAAACTTGTTGAATGTATTTGTTGGCATTTTAATAGAATACAACATCTCTATAAATCATTTTCTCAACTGTCTTCTTGCTACAATTTGATAATCAGTCAATACAGTATTATTTTTTTTCTTTTTTGAATGAGTCAATGCAGAGCATCCCTAGACATGGAGCAAGAACAGTCTACCCCATAGAGTAAATGAAGAAT
The DNA here is from genome assembly GCA_037127315.1 of Ascarosepion bandense. Lineage (NCBI taxonomy): Eukaryota > Metazoa > Mollusca > Cephalopoda > Sepiida > Sepiidae > Ascarosepion > Ascarosepion bandense. Next base: position 7,123,097 of record JBBBDQ010000501.1, on the reverse strand, counting down.
TCCGTTTGAAATTCCTTGAAGGTCATGGTACCAAAGTTTGTCAAAGCACCTGAAGAAGGCATGAGAGCAACAATAGCTCATAATTATAACAAAGACGACAAAAGACTGAATATAAATAATTCAGAAATTGATTTTTTTTAAATCCATAGAATGTTTTTTTAAAATCCATAGAATGTTTTTTTTAAAATCCATAGAATGTTTTTTTAATCCATAGAATGTTTTTTTAAATCCATAGAATGTTTTTTTTTAAATCCATAGAATGTTTTTTTTAAATCCATAGAATGTTTTTTTTAAATCCATAGAATGTTTTTTTTAATCCATAGAATGTTTTTTTTAAATCCATAGAATGTTTTTTTTTAAATCCATAGAATGTTTTTTTTTAAATCCATAGAATGTTTTTTTTTAAATCCATAGAATGTTTTTTTTTAAATCCATAGAATGTTTTTTTTTAAATCCATAGAATGTTTTTTTTTAAATCCATAGAATGTTTTTTTTTAAATCCATAGAATGTTTTTTTTTAAATCCATAGAATGTTTTTTTTTAAATCCATAGAATGTTTTTTTTTAAATCCATAGAATGTTTTTTTTTAAATCCATAGAATTTTTTTTTTTAAATCCATAGAATTTTTTTTTTTAAATCCATAGAATGTTTTTTTTTTAAATCCATAGAATGTTTTTTTTTAAATCCATAGAATGTTTTTTTTTTAAATCCATAGAATGTTTTTTTTTAAATCCATAGAATGTTTTTTTTTAAAATCCATAGAATGTTTTTTTTTTAAAATCCATAGAATGTTTTTTTTTTAAAATCCATAGAATGTTTTTTTTTTAAAATCCATAGAATGTTTTTTTTTAAAATCCATAGAATGTTTTTTTTTTAAAATCCATAGAATGTTTTTTTGAATCAATGGAAAATAGATTTATTTTTTGATGCAGAATCTTTAAAAATCAGTTGAAGCAGCATTTTTCCTTTTTTTTTTTAAATACGACATAATTTTGTATGCATACATATTTAAAATTGATACAAACTAAACTTCAAGATATTAGAATGATATTGGCAAATATGAAAGATCAACATTGGAATCAGATATATAAAAAATAACTGTGCTTATTATGATAGAATGGTCAGCAAACTAGACTTGCATAACAATTTACTCATTTAATCAATTTGATTCTCACTAAGTTCCCTACTACTATGAATTTTTGCTAAACTAATCTCAGTAAACATTTTTCTTAAGAAATACATCCTATATTGAATTTTATTTAATTAAGATAAAGTATTTAGAAATCAACTTTCACATCTTAGTTACTTTGGCAAAAATCATCTTTCTTTAAACATTGTGAACTGTTGCTACAGAATCATGAAGAAAAAACTGTATCAAATAACAGAAACCGTATCACTTGAGAACTATCAACAGCAGTAACAACTGAAATGGATAGCACATGTAACTCAAAGAGAAAATAATTGTATAACCAAGATGTTGACATTTCACACTACAAATAAGTTTAGGAAGGAAAACCCCCTTTAATATTTGAAAGCGCGATAGAACTTCCCAAGAACTTCTCCCATTAACTTTCTGTTAACTCTTATTAATATAGAAGGGAGGGTTCATTATCTGAGGAATAGGTGTGTTTCCCCATAACAATAAGATAATTTAAGTGTTCTTTATTTTTTAACAAAATATTTTACTGATTGAGTTCACAGAATTTTGTTCTCATTTATCAACAAATAATAAATTGTTCCTTTTGAACAATTTAAAAGAAAAAAATCCTTTGCATTCTATGCCAGATATTTTCATATCTACTTAACTATTACATTTGTAGGGAGTTTCTCCAGATGGTGCCAGAATAGAATTTGCCCTCAATGTCACACCAGGTCATCAAAGCCAGTTGCAGAGTGGATCTGAGAGATGATCGCTGAGCCAAGGTTGGAAATATGTGCTTCACCTTGGTTGGCTGCTCCAATATGTGAACCTGCACCTGGGATGTGTACATGTAGAGAAATAACTGTATGACAGATGCATTAACTCCTACACTAGTTTCTTATGTCTACATGAGAATGTAGGGTCCATGTTCTTGTGGTCACCAACATATTGGCTAATGATGATTGATGATGTCTTTAATTAAATAAACAGCTATCTTACAAATGTAACTAGATGTAGATATTCTCTGCTACAATCATGAAGTTGTATGGCATTTACTGTTCAGTGTCTGACCAATTCTTGTCTTTGGTAATCATAATAAAAATGTCCAAGCTGACTGAACAAAGACATTTTACGTTGTTTTATTTATTAAAGAATTAAATTTTGCTTTTCAACCTTTTCACTGCAAATATTTTTTGCTTTTATCAAAATACATGTTGAGGAATATAAATTCTTTGTTTCAAAAATTATAAAATGCTCCATGGATGTCCTAAATTCAAGAAAACCTACTCAGGATTCTGTTTGACTCATCAAAAGTGTTTCTGATGTCTTATGGACTGGAAATAAAAATTAATTTTATTTTTACTAAAGTAAAAAAAATTAATTTTGACTGTGAGAATATTCAGTATATTTTATTTAGAAAGTAAAAGAATTTTTGCATTTAAATGGATTTTCAGAACATTTCTTCATCTTTGTCACAACAATGTATACAGCTATTTTCAATTTTTGTTAAAGACTCAATTCCTAGGAGGGAACACTGAAAAGTTCTTCTGCCTGATGGGGAAGTCTTTGCTTGGTTGGATTTTGGAAAATGGCTCAGGCTGAGAACTATTCAGTACCCCCTCATATATAATCTGAAATAGTTTTTGTTTTATAACACCTTCCAAGTTCTACCAACTTCTTGGGAAATTGAACTGTAAACCCTATAATCTGAAAACAACTGTTCTTATATTTTTGACTAAAACATATTCTGAAATTGATTTTAATTTCAGTATTTTCTTCTTGTTTGGACTGGAAAATTCTTTGCTCTTTATTTTGGATTTTACAAGCATTACAAATTTTATGCAAGCTATTATTGGTTTCTTAGAAACAAATGGCATGAACTTTTGCTATCAGATTTAACATGTTAAAACTGGTGGCACTACTTAAAGACTAGCCCACTTGTTAAAAAACAAAAAGAAATAGGCAAAAATCTTTCAGTAAATAAGTTTTGTAGATTAGCATTCATTAAGCATTATTTATCATTTTATTAGTTAAATATTTTTCCTTTGAAACCACTATTAGTTTAACTACCTTTACCCCTCAGTAATGTTTATTGCTTTAAAAAGTAATGGTTAGAACTGTAATTAAACCTAAACATATTATAAAAGTTAATTTGTACATTCTTTGTTCAAAAAAATTGATAAAAAAAATATGAAATGCTATTTATTAGATTGTTTATTTACAAAAATAATTTTATATTTACAAAATTCTAAAAATTAATAAAAATAAAAATGATGCAGTATTTATCATTTACAATTTAAAAAAATAAATATGAAAAAATTGTTTATTCATAAATTTATAAACATTTACTAAAGTATCAAAATATCTGAACCAACTATAAAGAAATCTTTATTTAACATTTTATAAGGTTTGAATCAATTAGCAATTTATAGAAAGGATGTTTTGCCAACCATTCCAATAAATAATAATGTCAATAAAAATTTAATAAAGTGTTTTTTGTTGTCAATTTTCAAAAACATGGGCAATGGATAAATTCAGTTTCATCTTTTGTTTAGGTTTTATTATAATTCTAATCATCATTTTTAAAACAATAAACATTGGCAAGGAGTGAAGGTAGTTAAAATAAAAGCAGTGTCAAGGGAAAAATATTTAACTAATAAAATTATTACTACTACTTTTACAGAACCTACAGATTGTTACACTGGGGAAGGGTGAATAGAAATAAGACATTGGCAGTCAAATTAAAAATCAGAATTTTAACTTAACACTGTCAAGTAATTAGCACCACCATGATCTTTCTCTCTGGGATGGTAGAGAGAGACATTGTGACCTTTCTGTCTGGGGACAAGTAGAGAGAGAGAGAGAGACACCGTGACCTTTCTGTCCAGGATGGTAGAGAGAGAGACCTTTCTATTCATCCTGGATAGAAAGGTCATGGTATCTCTCTATTGCTAAGGAGTGAAAGTAGCTAAAATAATAGCAGTGTCAAGGGAAAAACCATCCTTTAGGTACTTCATTTTATTGTGGGCATTTTTATCTTTTGCCAGAAAAGCTTTAACTAATAAAATTAATATAATTAGTTTTGCAGAATCTACAGATTAAATTACATCGGGGGGGGGGGGGATAGAAATGAGATGATGTTAGCCATCAAATTTGAAATCAAAATTTCAACTTAGCACCATTTTAATCTTTCTATCCAAGACGCTATAGAACACTGTGATGTGATATTGGATATTCTTGTGCATAATATAAATTTAGGTCTTTTCTTTAAACTATAATTAAGTTAATCAAAACATAACTGCTTAAAATCTAGATAACTGACTTAATTTTTCTTGCAACAGTAACCCTAAAAAATTTTAATTAATACATTTGATTTAATTTCAACAATATCTGACAAGATCAATGAGCAAATATACACATGTATTCTGAAAAAATATTTTTAAATTTCTTCTTAACCCTTTGCTGAATATTGGTTACAATTGTAACCAGTATTCAACAAAGGGTTAATTTGAGTTAGCACTTACCTTCAATTAATTAAAAAAATATAGTCAGTGATTTTTAATTAAAAAGTGTTGCAGTTGTTTACAATTGTTTTATAAATTTACTTTCACAGAAAATACAAAAAATACTAAAGAGTGAATCTTCCCAAAAATGTAGAAAGCTTAAAAGTGAAAACAAGACTGAAAAACATGTGGGTTTTTACCAAATTGTATTTTGTTTTTTTTTGGTTTTTCTTCATGCCATTTGTCTCTTTGATTTTGTCTGCTAATTTTCTCCTTTCTTATGTGTTTCTTCCTTTCTTTATGGCTACCAGTTTATACCCTATATCTCCTCCCTGACCCCTCTGACAACATTCATCCCTCTGGTGGCAGTGTTTGCAATTACAGCAATAAAGGACTTGGTTGATGATATTGTGAGTTATCTTTTCTTTTAATGTTATTTTTCAGGCAAATTTTATGAATATTGAGTTGGAGGAAAAAGAATTGTTAGAAATTAATATTTGGGCATTCAGTCATATTTCCAAAATATTTGTCTTCATTTTCAAAACAACATAGCTACATAACTTTTATCCAAGCATTGTTTAATTTTGAAATTAAATGTGAATATAAATAAACCAAAGGAAAGCCATCTTGTAATGTTTAAATGTGATAAAATAAATGCTGAATTGTTTCGCTTGAATATTTTTCATAACAATTTTATGTAATTTGTTTTTAATTATTATTTTGTTCCTTGTTTAAGATGAAAATTATATAAAGCAGATAAGATAAAAAAGAGAGCAACTCGATCGCCAACAAGCCAAGCTATCCACGAAAAGGCTCTTTCATCACGATCCCCTCCACTAATGCATGATACAAGTGCCTCAGTGGCCGAGAAAGGTCAGTGGACCGAGGAATAGCCCACAAGGCCTCTTGATACTCTCATAAGAATTTCGATTGACCAGGTCCTGTGCCAGCACTCAGCCCTAGAAATGGGAGGAATGATGGTAAGGTTAGGGAAGGCGTTCCTAGCACTCCTCTCCAAAATCTACTGCTCTCTCAACTTACAACATAGGAAAGCGAACATTGAGGTGTGTTGGTGACTCACCATATGTGGTATTCTCAGGTCCCCATGACATGGATGTTTGGCACAGACGTCTCTGTTGACATGATACTTGCATCTACCCCATATAGAGAGCGTACGCTCAAACACCATCCTACAGTCCTTACAGAGAATTGACAACCAGTAAAAGATAAGGGGGAAAGACATAAGTAGCACATGCCTCAGCCCTACCCTTGAAGAACAACCACCTTTGAAGCCAAGTCTGGACTGCTGCTTCGACCTTTGCCAGTATCTCCAACTAATTCTTCTCCAGCTGCAGCTCGGCCCAATCCACACTCAAAGAATGCAGATGACTCCATCAGTTTAATTGAAACTGCGACCCTCTTTCAGACACCTAACCACAAGCTTAATTTTGGCCCCCATCATTTTCTTGTTCTGCTCAAGCCTCTTCAAGCCTCACCTCAATATTGCTGCAGTACAGCATGAAAATGGATACATTGCTCTGAATTGTTCAGCCATTCACAGCATGTGTACTTGGGTCTCAACATAATTTTGGCAACTGACTGCAAACGCTCTGTCAGTATCTTGGCCAAAATCTTTAACTCTGTGTTTAGCAGTTATGGACATGTAATCATTTAAGTCCTTCCCAACACCCTTAAGCTTTTTCAACAGTGTGAGCACACCCCTAGAGATTTCGTTGGGAACGGACCCCTTATGGAACCTTAGGGTAACCCGTCAATTCCTGGAAACTTGCCACTGCTAACCCCCTTCAATGTCAAAGGAACTTCGCCTTCCATCATCTCTGTCTTGCAACTAGCCACTTCAGTTGATACAAGTCTGCCAAATAGCTGTAAAACTTGTCACGGAGACTAATTTCCTCTCAAAATGCCACTGAAATGCCTCTCACATACCACCAGTCTACCTCAGAGTATGCTCCTCTGGGGTTTTGACCTACCAAATGCATTAATCAGCACCTCGATGGATATCTTCCTTGCGGAATTCTGCACGTATACTCATGGCTTTGTTAGATATTTGTATAATCTATGCTTAACTACCTGACCCAGGTAACACTTGTTAGTCAACTGCTCCAGAGCCTGCCTAGCTAATGCTATCACTAGGGGATCCCCCCTGCCACCTCTGTCCATGACAGACTATCCTTAAGTATCTTCACTTTGTTAGGGCAAGTTGTCGGCTATAGTGAGCAGTGAAAGACCTGATGTTATCCTTTAGCCTCTCCAACTACTTATTCCCAATAACCACATACACTAGTTCCTGCTGCACGAGTTTATTTAGCTGTTGCCAGAAGTCTTACATATTGAACTTCCAGTGTCCAGCCATTGTAGGCCTAGAAGCTAATGCCATCCGGGCACAGACGAGTCTGTGGTCTGAATAGCCTAACCAGTGGAATGTGGGACAATCTAGTAAATCTAGATTGATCCTTCTCATTAACATTCTATCCAGGGTAGACGGCCTCAGTAGATATGATCTAATTGGAGTACATAGACTAAACTATCGCCCGGTTCACACTCCACCCACGTCTATTGAACAGGTGAAGAGGCTCATCCCTTGTTTCCTGTTTAGGATGTGGTTTCCGGTTTTCTCTTTTCCAATCTTTTCACTCCTATGTAGCCCCCTGCACATCAGTGGTGTTACCGCCTTGTTCGGGGTGATATGATTAACAAAAAAAAAAAAAAAGACTAGACCTAAAGAATCTATTAAGAATGCCTCCATCTGACTGAAAAACGAGACACGCTCTCTCTGGTTGTTAGGCACATAAATCGCAACAAACTACTGTTCATGGCAATATCAACCACAATCAATCAGTTCCTCATGCTGACATGGACAAGGTCCACCCTCAGACCAAGGGTATGTTTAACCAACAAAGAAACACTTATAGCTTCTGTCCTCCATGATGACAAACAGCTTTCTTTCCCAGCCCAGCAGTATGTTGATAAGCTTACATGTTTTCATGTCTAATGTCAGCAAGGAGATTGTTCTTAATGTTACAACATTAAGAGCTTCAAGGATGATCATCAGCTCATTTCACTTGAAGCCCTTGTACTCTTTTCACATTTGGTCATAACAGATTGTTCTTCTTCTTCACTGGCTTTATCCAAACTGGAAATCGTCAGTGTAACAGTTAACTAGGGAGACTTGGACATTGTGATCATCACCATTCCGCAACACAAAAATGTTTACAAAAATACAGTAAGTTACAACACGGACAAAAACAGTCAAAACATAACTCAAAACACTTTGGCAATGGATACTGGCTTGGAATAAAAAATCAGAAATCTGAGTTCAAATTTCGATCAAATTAGTTCAAGTCACCTACATTTAAATTCCCTTAGAGAAAAGTATGAATCCACTTCTTCTCCCTACTATGGGTTAAATAGTAGTCTAGCAAAATCATTGTTCTCAAAAAATTAATACAATGGTCACTTGCAAAAAGAATTGTTCTTACATTCTGATAATGTTTCAGCTTTAAAGGGTGAAGTCATGAAAAACAAATTCGTCAACAAATCAAAACACCTCATATCAGCATTTTCTGAATTTTCTAAACTGAAATTGGAATTTTTCTCATGAATTTATACATGTAGAAGGGCAACAAGTGTGTAAGTGAGAAATAAATGCCTCAACACTGAGTCGATAACTGACCCTAAAGTCATCATCCAAAGATGATTTTACTGGATGTGTGACTGCTGGGACATTTCAACATTGTGATTTATAAATATACATTTGTGTGTGTCGTCAAGTTGTGGGCATGATTTTTCCAACCCTTTGTCCAATCTGAGCTAATATATTCTCTAGGTGATCAACTGTCAGTTGGACTCAACTTCTTGGGAAGATTATGTCTGTATTAGCTTGACTGAAGAGTCAGGTTGCTGGCAATAACTCAGAATTTTTTTTTTTTAACTTGAGCTTGTCAATATCTTTATTTATTTTTGTTTTAATTGATTTTCTCAACTGAAAAACTTATAAGTCTTTCTACACAATTGTTTTCCAAATATGGACTTTTGCTTTAGTTCTATTTAAAGCTGACACTGTTTGACAATCACTTGGTTATTGATAGGATATCTAAATTTGCAGGCTGGATTCTAATGATATTTATATCTACCTAGATATTTACCTAACTGACCTACTATCTAAAGATAAATAGCTTGGGTATCATGGCTCAATTTGGAAAGGTGTTGTTTTTGATAGACCTACACTACTGGCCATAATTATTAGGCAACCCTAGTGTTTAAAAAAAAAATTATATGTATTTCATACTATTTTTTAGTATTTATTGCCAAGTGAATAATTGTAAATGAAAATAGAATGTTTTTTTTTTGTTTTTTTTTTTGTTAATACTGTACAATAGCATGTGCATCAAATGAATTTATATTTAATAATGACCTATATTGCAGTTTTTCAAATGAAAAAATGAAGAAATTTTAGGGTGATTTGGATGAGTTCATCTTTATTTCCTTGCCTTGTAAAATTTTGGATGAGTTCATCTTTATTTCCTTGCCTTGTAAAATTTTGGATGAGTTCATCTTTATTTCCTTGCCTTGTAAAATTTTGGATGAGTTCATCTTTATTTCCTTGCCTTGTAAAATTTTGGATGAGTTCATCTTTATTTCCTTGCCTTGTAAAATTTTGGATGAGTTCATCTTTATTTCCTTGCCTTGTAAAATTTTGGATGAGTTCATCTTTATTTCCTTGCCTTGTAAAATTTTGGATGAGTTCATCTTTATTTCCTTGCCTTGTAAAATAGTATGAAATACGTCAATTTTTTTCTTTTTTTTTTTTTTTTAAACTGGGGTTGCTTAATAATTATGGTCAGTAGTGTACATAAAAAGTATTAATATCTATTATAAGCAGGTTATTTTAATTGAACAAATTTTGACTGAGTGTCAAAATTGTGATAAAAAGCAGTAATAATACAATAAACTGATAACAAAATTATAATGAAGAGTCAGTCAGTCAAGTGCCATACGTGATACACGCTTGGGCGATCATGTCTCAAAAGAGACATGACTGACTGGGCAGAAGATTATCCCGCAGTAGGTTGCCATTGCTTTCTGCAGTAGACTGGTTGCCGACTAAGGCTATAGAACCCAATCTGTCCTGTTATTTAACCCATAACTGGAAGGAATAGACGGATTAATATCTTTCCCAAGTGAAAGCAATGAATTCAGCTGGAATTCAAACTCTGCTTCCCGATTTCTCGTTCCGAGCTGATATCCAATGCACCACAATGCACATCCTAGTGAAAAGTGCTGGGGTGAAAAAACAATTTTTGTATTTATTTTCTTTACTCAAATGATTTGATAGAGAAACAAAAAAGGGGAATCTAAGTTCTGAAGTTATAATCTGTACTCTCATGCCAAACACAAAAACATAAAGAAGAGTGTATAAAGACACTTGCAATGCTCACATCAGCCGTGATATCCAAAATATGTCTGCTTGGATCTATACTGCATGCTAATTGGTTTCTCTTCAGGTAAGTTAGGATGTGGTTCCCAGCTCCCCCCCCCACCCAAATCGTCTTTCACTTTTTTCTTTTCTCTTTTTTTTTTTTGTTCTCAATTGGAGTAGATAGACTTAACTATTGCCCGGTTCACACTCCACCCATGTCTTTTGAACAGGTGAAGAGGCTCATCCTTGTTTCCTGTTTAGGATGTAGTTCCCGGCTTTCTTTTTTTTTTTTCCTATCATTCTACTCTTAAGTAGCCCCATGCACATCAGCGGCGTCACCGCCTTGCTTGGGGTGATATGATTAAAAAAAAAAGTGTCTTAATATTTTTGTCGTTTTTATCACAATGTTTCAGCTCATTGGAACCACTTCAAGTATCTCTTGAATTTACTAAGTCTTCATTTTAAATACATTCTTTTAATTTCAAGCTTCTCTAGACGTTTCTGTACATGATAGATACCTGTAGAAAGCTACACCGTGGCACCTGAAAGATAGTGTTAAAAACTAGAGAGAAAAGGATACAGGTCTGCAAGGATGATTTTTATAAAACAATCTTCAATGGACCTGAACGAGTCTACCACCACCATTTAAATTTGTTGTTTTTCTTCTTTCTTTTTTTTCTTTTTTTCCGTGCAATCTTATTGATTACATCCTAAACTTTTTGATTGACCAAAAAAAACTTGGAAAAATTTCAATATTTAAACAATGGTGGGGATGGGGGGCTCAGTTTTTCATACAACTTTATAGTAAATTGATCCTCCACTTTAGAACCACTTGCCGGTACAACATTACCACCACCACCTGTAAATTGGCTGATTATCAATTTCTTTGTTTTTACTTTTTCGAGTGCAATCTTATCGATTAAACCCTAAACTTTCCGATTGACAAATATTTTGTAAAAATTTCAACATTTAAACAATTTTAGTGGGGGGGGGGGGGCTCAATTTTTCATACGACCTTAAAATAAATCAATCCTGTGCAATTAACTTTTTTTGCTTGCGCATATTTAACAACTGAATCCTTTGCGAAATTTTTGGATAAAGCCATTTTTGGAGTTTCTGAGGAAGATGCCATCGTAAGAACTAAAGAGAACTTGAAAAAAACAAAAACAAGAGCAACAACTCGTACAAAAACAACAAAACAAAGCAAGCCCAATGGATCCAAAATGGATGATTGATTTACTATAATGTTGTATGAGAAACTGAGCCCCCACAAAAATTGTTTAAATATTAAAATTTTTCAGAATTTTTTTTTTTTTGATAACCTTACGTAATAACCGATTAGACTGCACTGAAAAAAGTAAAAAAATAAAATGAGAAACAACAAATTTAAAGGTGGTGGTACTCTCCTTCAGGTCTACCCAAACTTCAAATAGTGAAGGGTAATATGTAAATTTTAAGTGAAAGTTTTGTCAAAAAATATCACTAAAATATAAGGTAACCAAAATAATTCATAATTGAATAATTTGTTAGAATTAAAAGGTATACAGCAAATTCGACATACCATTATACATACCATTAGAGCTCAAATTAAGCACCGTCTGTATCCAGAAGCTTTTACCAAATTACCTTCAGCTGCGTAATGCCCTAATAGTAAAACTCAGGTATCTTGGACACAAAGTAGTCTTAGTGTCTGCCACAAGTCTGCTTCATTTGCAAAGGATTTCTCACAAATGTGGCTGTTCAGGGAATGGAAGAGATAGTAATCTGTTGACACAATGTTCAGGGAGTAAAGTGGATTGCACAGTATCTCCTAGCCAAGTTGCCATATGGCATCTTTGGCCACCCATTTCACATGAGGCCGGGCATTGTCGTGGAGGAACAGTTTACACTTGCGATTAACCAATGCTGGTTCCTTTTACATCACCCTAAAAATATTCTCAGGTTCCTAAGAGATGAAACTATACAACAAGATAGTCAAAAAGTTCCTTTGAATAAGTAACATTTAATTTTTACCCATCAGACTATAACTGTTTCAGCATTAAATGACACATAAAGGGTTGATTTACCGTAAAACCAATCAATCACTCCTTTTACATCAATGCCTGTGGCACATGTTTCAGCTGCTGTGGGTACAGGTCTGCAGTGATGGTTTTGCCCATTAGTAGCAGTTTAGAGAGCAACACTTGTCAAGTTGTTTGCCAGATACAGAGCATGATTTGGCGTGAATGTAGAAGCTGTCATGTGGCGTAAGATACATGGTTGCATGGTGACAACCAATATATGGGATTCTTGGAAGTGTTATACAGGGCACACTTTTCATCACTGGTGCGTACTTGATCAAATATAAGTATGTTGTGATGCCAAGAAAGCAACAAGAAACAGGCTGTCACTTATCGCTTGTTGATTTACAACATTTTGTGGGCTGCCCACTTGCTCAACTTATGTGGTGCAGGTGAAGTCTGACTGTTTCATAAGAAACCTGGAAGCCTTTGGCAAGCTCCCAACAAGTTTAGCTGTTGTCATCCTCTATAGCCACCTTCAGGGCCTCATCATCCAGAACCAGTGGCTGCCAACTGCAGGGTTCATCACAAAGGGATCAGATCTCCTGACCTGAACTTCTGGTAATGCCTGGCAATGTGTCCACTCACAGCATTATCCTCAAGAGCTTAATGCATTCGGTTGCTGCAGACAAGCCCACCTTAAAGTCATGAAGCAAACAACCCCAAACATGCTGCTTCAACACTGCCGTGTTTCCTCACAGCTACTTGAGCTATGATATCGGTACATATCATGTCTGCATTGATCAAAAGCAATTCCCCCCCCCCCCCACACACACACACACACACACACACACACTTCTAACATATTCCTGGCATATGATGCATTCATTTGCATATCAGTGATTTCTTTTGCATACATGACATAACTAAAAAAAGGCTTTGCCATTTTCTATCATACAATTGTTGTATTAGACATTTTTGTTTTTATCAAAGCATAAATACTTCCTTTTGTGTCATGTTTAAAATTTATTAAAACTGAAAATATCAGCTGTATTTGGTATCAATTCTTTTGAAAGTTCTTGACAGAATCTTGGAGAAACTTTGAAATAATCCTGGCTTGTGAGCTATCTTCCCTTCAGACGAATGTCCTCATCTTTGTTATCATGTTTCAACTGTTGTGCCATCCAGCTTCCTCTGGGTGTCTGTGTGAAAATTACCCAGATTGACACACACCTGAAGAAAGCTAGTTAGCACAACAATGAAGATGAGGACATTAGTCCAAATGTAAATGATGACTCCTAATTCCAGAAATACAGGCTTTTTGCCTAACTTAATCTAATTGTAACTAAACCTTAATAGTAAATTAAAAACTGCTTTGATATGGTAATAAGTAGTTTTATTTTTGTTAGAATTACTTTTACATGTAAAGCTGAGTTTAACCCTTTAGGGCCATTCATATCATATTTGATACAGTATTTCCCTACAAGGAAACATTTGGTATTTCCCTACAAGGAAACATTTGGTATTTCCCTACAAGGAAACATTTGGTAATTTCCCTAAAGGAAACATTTGGTATTCATTGACTGAGCAGTCAGTACTGCTTTCATTTGAAATTTATAAAATATTTCTCTAAAAAAATTTTTCAGGAAAATATTTCTTTCAAGGCTTGTTTTCATACTGTATCAAATATGATACGAATGGCCCTAGAGGGTTAACATATTTTGTTTTGTGGTTTAGTCATTAAATATAACATTTGAATGAGAAAATTTGAAAACTTTTGTGACAAACATGATATTATTGCTACATTCTATAGCAATCTCTTGTGGTACATTAAAATGCCTAATAGAAGGGAGTGTTCTTTTTTTCTGACTCCCTCACCCAGCTTAATAGGACCACCCTGTTTATAATTTTGCACTTTCTGATACGTTAAATGACCTCTATTTTTTTAAGACCATACTATTTATTGCATTTTGAGAAAGATTCTGATCTCTGTACTAACTAGTAATTCTTGTTGGATTAGACATTGAAGATGAATAAGAGTTTAAGTTACATCAAAAACTGTCACTTTGTTCCAAAATACCAGGATCCTTGGTATGACTGTAAACTGCATCCGACAGCAAGGCCTCTGATTAGAAGGTTTTGAGGAGCATGGAACCACCTCTTAATTGCTGTTGTTCCCAGATCCACCCTGACCTGGAGTGGTAGCACCTGCTAGGGTCCCAGCTATGGGTAAATAGTTAACCCTCAAACTGGGGTCAAAATGCTATGAAGGTATTTACCAACAAAACTTTTTTTTGAATGAAAAATATATTACCAACAAAACTTTTTTTGAATGAAAAATATATTACCAACAAAACAAAGACTGACCCTTAAATGACCAAAATGGTTGATGGGTCGTTAAACTAAACCAAACCAAAATACCACAATTTACAAGAAGAAATGGGTTCTACAGGGTGGTCCATTAAATAGCATTTTGAGATTTTATATACAATTATATTTACTAATACAATTATTACGTTGACAATTAAATTTTATTGTGTACAATAATAATTAGTGTATAAATTTTATCAACGCAGGTGCTCGATATGTTGTCCATCACAATTTACACAGCTTTGAAGTCTATCCATCATGTTTTGACAAGCATTTAAGCACAAGTCTTTTGTGTATTAATTTCTTGAAGTGACGCATAATTTTTTTCAAATCACCAAACATTTGGTTTTCAACTACAAACTTTGAAAAGAAGAAATTCATTGGGGTCAAGTCAGGTGAACGTGCTGGCTAATCAATTGAACCTGTTTGGCTAATCTATTTCTCAGGAAATGTTTCAAGATACTCATGGACTGCTCTCAAATAATGTGGAGGGGCCCCACATTGTTGGAAATAAGGGTCATGTGAATTAGACTGTTCATCTACTTTTGAACCATCTTAGATTTATAGGAAATGTTTTGTACTAAGATGTGTGATCAGTTGAGAAATAAAATGACATTTTTGATGTACTCATACTCCACAGAATATTTTCCAAAATAAAACAATGCTATTTGGAGTTTGAAAGAAAAGTAGTTGGAACATTATCTAATTGTGAGTGGTCTTGGTGGCGATAATAAATATACTTCAATGACTATAACATAATTATTTACAATGTTATTTTTTTTACATATTTTTTCTATTTTAATGCTTTTTCTATTATTTTCTCTAGCAACGTCATCGGAGTGACAATCAAGTGAACAATCGTATTTCTTACGTGTTACGAAATGGCAAAATGGTTGAAGAGAAGTGGCACAAAGTTGTTGTTGGGGACATTATTCGTATGGAGAACAACCAGTTTGTTGCAGTAAGTGGCATTCACCTCCTGATTGATTCCTCTATTTTTTTATGGTGAGGTTAGGCTTGGAACCAAAATAATTCTTTTTGTTGAGCATTTTCATGACCGAGAAATTTTTTATTCTTGTCTTACGTTTTTTTTTTGTTTGTTTGTTTTTTTTCTTGTCAGTTTTTAAAATTTTTTTTTTTCTTCTCTAAAATCAAGTACAAATATTTTTACAGGATGCTTTCATTTTCATTATTTTTTTTTCTCACCAACAAATTTTGGAAAACCAAATTCAGTCACTTTGGTTACTTGATAATCTTTTTTCTACTCTCAGCTACAAACACATTGCAATCTTTTCTCTTTACTTTTTTTCTTCACTATGTTGATCAAAATTATCAGTCATTGCATAGAGTGAAATAATAGATTATGCTATTAGGATTAGGCTCTTTTATTAGTAAAGAGAAATTCTGCTACACCTGAGTGACATCAGATACACATTAAATCTATGATCAGTCATATGTGATACATGCTTGGGTGATCATGTCTTGAAAGAGACCTGGTTGACTGGGCAGAAGATTTTCCTGCACTCAGTTGCTATTACTTTCTGCAGTAGACTGGTTGCCAACCAGGGCTATAGAAGCCAATCTGTCCTGCTATTTAACCCATATTTGGAGGGAGGAAAGATTGATTATTACCTTTCCTAAGGGTATTTGCACATAAGTGAATGCAACAAATTCAACTGGAATTCAAACTCTGCTCTTCGATTTCTTGTCCTGAGCCGATATCAAATGCACCACAATGCATCTCCATTCAATAATCACAACTCTTTAAATCTCTTTCAACAGGGAACACAAATGTTTCAGTAGTTTATAACAAAAACTAAGATTATTTACAGAAAGTAGCAACTGGTATGAATAAGAGATTTTCTTAGATGTGTGTAAAATTATTTGAGAAACTAAGAGAAATTAAAAAAAAAATTATTTATGCGCACAAAAACGATCTTATACACAACAATTTATCAAATACATTAGTTATACACAAGAATAAATGCAACTTCAAGAATGGCACACTTATTAACAGAAAGTAACACACATAGATGGAAAATTTTCCATGAGTGTCGTTATCAAATCTTATTAAAATACAAATCTGCACCATGAATTTTTTTTTCAAATATCTCCATTCCTGAAAGAAATACTCCTTTCCTAAACCAACATACATAATTACAATAATATTAGAAAATTAAAAGAAAATAATTAAATTTATAATCTCCTGTCATTTAAAACTAGCAGTATAGCCCGGCGTTGCTTGGGTGTAATGAAAGCTTTAAAACTAATCCATGTTCCTGGAGCTCAGACTCTTTGGACATTGGCACAAAAGAGTAAAAAGCAATAGTTGCTTCCAGTTAAAGCAAAACCGTAGACTGAAAGAAAAATGGATGCATGTAAGTCAAATTTTGATTTCCTGGTATCAATATCAAATAAGTTTTTTCATCGTAAACTGAATTTTGAAGGCTAAATAAGTTCTCTGAGTAAATGGTATCATGGCTGAGACTAAGAACTACAATTATACCTACTTAGAGCCAAACCCGAAGCAAAAACTAAAATAAAAGGGCTGAAAAAAATACAGACATACAGGCAGATAAACACACACACACACACACACACACATCTTGCCTTATATATATATATATATATATATATATATATATATTATTGATTTTCTGCACTATTGTAAGAACTGCAACCTTGAAACTTCTGGATATCATTTCTTACGTCTTTGTCTATGAGTGTATCAAATTTGATTAAAATTGGACCACTCCTTCTATAACCCAATTTTTTCGATTATCGATTTTCATCGGGGGTACCTCAACACAAAACCTAGCTAAGAACTCATAGATGCTTATATTACAACTGTGTAAATTTTCAAGAAAATCGGTTCAGCCGTTTCGGAGTATATAGGTAACAGAGACATACACACAGACAAGGTTCCATTTATAAATAAGTTTAGATTTAGATATATAATACATAAATTTATCCCATACTAAAAAAAAACTGATATAGTAATTTCATAAAAATTAATTCAACAACATCATTTATTCACTTTGATTTATTAGACATTAAATTGTCACTTAGCATTATAATTTACCAAGACTTTTCAGTTAACCTGATGTCTATTTATGAGCATCTCTTAAATTTAAAAAATTTGAAAAATCAACATTTTAATTATCACTTAGAAATACTTGCTGAAAGATAAAATTGTTACATTTGCCCTGATAAAGTTCATCAGATGCCGAAATGCATCAGCTAAGTTTTATCTTGTATATTCACTCTACAGCCATTTTCCTACAGATAAAATGTCACAAGACACTTCCTATATTATCACTATTTCCATTATTTACATGGTTCAAACTGTTGTCTTCATCTTTAATGCCATGTTTAGGCTGTTGTACATTTCAGCCATCTTCAGGTGCTAGTAATTTTGAATTGAAAACTTTATTTCAATCACTAGGGTATGTTATTCCCTTTCTAATGCAATGCCACTTCTGGTAGCCACAAAATTATCTCCCTTTAATTCAACTCTCATTTATTTGGGCCAGGTATTGAACTCGCAACTCAAGTCACTGGACCTAACTAATGCTTTTATCCGCTATCTGTTCTCAAGGATACATGACCCAGTGGCAATAAAGGACAACAGTCTGAACAATGTAAATAACACCTCATCTCAGAAGTGTAGACAAATAGCACTATTTCCTTGGTATATATGATGAGTTATATTCCTAGTTCTACCAGTTCCCAGCTAAGCCTTGCCATGCTATGTACACTGGGAAATATAATCTCCCATTTCTTTTCTATTTGATTAGTAAGAAGGAAGTTCCATTTGGACAGCTTCTTTTCAAGAGCTGCTACTTTCTGCTTCTCGAAAGAGTTGCTCTTGAGAGGATTCTTCCTCAATTGCTACTATCTTAACCATTTTAGATCTCTGTTCAACCATTATCATTCTATCATATCTTTATAATTTGCACTGCCTCCTCTTGTTCATACGGCATATTTATTCCTAACCCTTTATCTTGAGTGGCTCTTAGACCTTATACTGGTGAACAATTAGTGTTGAAAGATACTCCAAATTGGTTTGAAAGATTTTAAATCCAACTTCTTTATAATCAAAAAAACAAGAAGTTTAAACTGAAAGCTACATTTTTCTTATTTCAGGCTGATCTCTACCTGCTCTCAACAAGTGAACCTAACAGTTTGTGTTACATTGAAACTGCTGAATTAGATGGGTAAGTATTGTAGATTATTGGAAAATTGTTTCTCACCTCCTAGATTTTTTAAGCTATTCTATATTTTAAATAAGTCTTCTGTTCTTTAAAAGATTAAAAAAAACTGGGGAAAAAGTTGATCAAAAGTGTGCATGATTGTGCTGATATTTGAATGTTTATTCCACAAATATTCCACAAATTTAGACTTATAAAGAATGAGTGAAGCGGAAAGAAAAAAACAAGCCTGCTCAATATTTAACAATAAGAAGAATGGCAATGGTTGAGTGCATTCTTAAGTTGAGTGCATTCTTAAGTTGAGTGCATTCTTAAGTTGAGTGCATTCTTAAGTTGAGTGCATTCTTAAGTTGAGTGCATTCTTAAGTTGAGTGCATTCTTAAGTTGAGTGCATTCTTAAGTTGAGTGCATTCTTAAGTTGAGTGCATTCTTAAGTTGAGTGCATTCTTAAGTTGAGTGCATTCTTAAGTTGAGTGCATTCTTAAGTTGAGTGCATTCTTAAGTTGAGTGCATTCTTAAGTTGAGTGCATTCTTAAGTTGAGTGCATTCTTAAGTTGAGTGCATTCTTAAGTTGAGTGCATTCTTAAGTTGAGTGCATTCTTAAGTTGAGTGCATTCTTAAGTTGAGTGCATTCTTAAGTTGAGTGCATTCTTAAGTTGAGTGCATTCTTAAGTTGAGTGCATTCTTAAGTTGAGTGCATTCTTAAGTTGAGTGCATTCTTAAGTTGAGTGCATTCTTAAGTTGAGTGCATTATCAACCGTTGGACGAGAACAGGACTAGTTATCAACCGTGGACGTTAGAACAGGACTAGTTATCAACCGTGGACGAGAACAGGACTAGTTATCAACCGTGGACGAGAACAGGACTAGTTATCAACCGTGGACGAGAACAGGACTAGTTATCAACCGTGGACGAGAACAGGACTAGTTATTTTTGTGAAGTAAAAAAGAAATAAGAAATGTCTTAAAATATTGCAGCTAAAATTAAAATTTGAATGCAATACTTTTAATAAGAAATTTCTTATTTTTTACTTCACTAGAATCCCTTGTTCTTTACTTTTCCAGATTTAATGACATGTCCTGTTCTTTTCCAGGTTTAATATAATCTTCAGAATATTACTTTTCATGCACACATTTTTTCATGTAATTTGAAAGCAGTTTTTAATCTGGTTTAATCTCAAGGACTTTTATGTTAGTAAGAAGATTGACGTCAGATTTAGAACAATCTTTTTGGTGTATTGAATAAACAGCTTGCATGAGAATTTAAATATACTCGGTTTCCGGAACAACTGGGTATCTCGAAATTCCCAGAAAGTTACTAACTGTAACACTTAAAAATCGTTACAGGATACAATGGCCGAATCGTTGTAATGACTAAAATAAAGGACATTTATTTGATTTAGATTTTTATATTGTAATGATGATTCCTCACCTAAAAAATTCAGGCAGAAGGTTCTTGAATTTCTTATCGGTTATTTACACTGTGTTTATGAAGTAGTTGAAAATATAAATTGTACTTTATATTTGATTATTCTGTTTATTTCCTTTTCTTAATTTTTCATATCAGGAAAGATAAACCTAATCCTCTTTTATCCTTTCAATTTATCTTATTTCTAAATTTTTTTTTACTATATCTTCCCAACTCATGTGGTATATTACATTTAATTCTAAGGTTGGTAACCACAATGGGCATCTTGGTGCCAATCATCTCAGTTCTTAGGCCTGCCTCAAAAATAGCTGAAGAATGCTTCATTTTGGAATGATTGTGCATCAAGAAATAAAATGTTATCAAGTATAATATATAAGATACTTATAAATTATACAGCCATTTTGAATCTATTGAGAACTGGTTATGCAACCTTGATATAACTTGATAACTAATTTGAAGAGACCTTACTGTATGTGCATCAACTTTCTCACATAGTTGTTACTCACTTAGCAAAGAGTAACAGTTGGAGGAATTTGTAAACCATGTTATAATTATATTGTGTCAATGTTCCTGCATATTCTTCACAGGCAGGGTTATTTTAGCAAAATATCTCATTACCCAAGTGTGCCATCCCTTCCCCCTACAGTTCAGATTTGGTTTTGTCAAAAGCAAAATTACCATTGAAAAAGAGATTTCTGGCAATGCCATGAGATTAAAAAAAATACAATATAGCAGCCGATGTCAATCTTGAAAGAAGACTGTCTAGATTGTTTTTAAAAATAAAAAGAAAGCTAGATTCATAGAGTTCGGAAGGAGAGACGTCTGAAGAAAACCTTATGCATCCTTGTGTGAGTTAGGCTGATGGTTTTCATTAATATTAAATAGCTAGATGCTTTCTGGTGTGACTTAGGATTTCATAATTTTCTTGTTTTGCTTTGTGTGTTTGAGGAGGAGAAAATGTGCCACTGTGTATTCATTTCCTATTAGCCATTCTAGCAACCTCTGAAGTAATTTAAAAAAGACTAGCAATTTTTTTTAAACTTCTTAATTTGACTTTCTCTGTCATGGTAAAAAAAATTCTCTCAAAATTAATGTCATATCCTATGTCAACCTTGCTCTTTTGTCTTCAAAAATGTTTTCCAGATTTCTAGTTTGTCTAATTTTTTTCCTCCACTTTCAGGGAGACCAATTTAAAAGTAAGGCAAGCTGTTACTGAAACTGCTGAGATGGGTGATGACTTGGAACAACTCTCCAAGTTTAATGGTAACAAATTTATTTTCAAATTATTTGTTACACTGTAACTAACCTTTTAGAACATATTCAAGTTATGCTGTTATTTCTGCAAACGTTTGATGACATCATAATTATCACAGTGCAAAAATGATTTGAAGCATGTTATAGTCCCATATAATCACCCTTGTTAATAACAAAAAGCTCTATAGATACATCACTACGTCTATTTTCTTACATATTATAAGATTTGTGTGTGCAAATTGAATGACTCTGTTGCAAATTTGAATAAACCCACAACACAGAAAAAAGTCTTTAATTATAAAAAATACAAGATATTTTTATTTTCATATTTTTACAACTAAATTTTTCTCAGTATGATACGATTGTTAGTTCTTACTGTTCTTTGTTGGTTAAGATGAAAAGAAATGTGATTTCTTTGCATGTATATGAGAGAGAAAAAAAGAGATGAGTGGGGAAAGTTTAAGTGTCATGTAGCTTGGTGAGGAAGATAGGTGAATGAATAAGGAATCTCTTTGAAGTCAAGTATGTTGTGAACTGTTGCACTCTGTATCTCCTTACCTTGGCTGATCTACAAATTTTTTTTAAATACCCTTCAAAGGTATCTCAAAGCATTTTTTTTTTGTTTTTTTGGCATGAATGCAACCTGTTGGTTGAAAAATATTAAATGTTTATTTTCCAAGTATTAATTTATTAACTGGAAGAATGTGCAGATCCTCTGATCTAGAAACCTTTTTTTTTTCTCATTTTGTGTTTGACTGTCTTAGTGTTTATTTCTGTCTTTGCTTCACAAATTGTCCCAAGAAAATGGTTTGTTCAGATCTTAACCGACACTTTCCTTTCTTTCTGATCAAATGCTAGTGACAAGATCATGGGGATTAGCAATGTGAAAAAAAATGTATTTGAATGGAGGAAGAAGTTAACGTGGAAGAAAAAAAAGAAAACTAAGCAGAATTGTTGATTCTTTTTAAAGATTATCAAATACTTTCTGGTCGGGTACCCCTGTTATGTGTTTAGGGATTCTGCAAATCTGAAGTAGACTACCACCATGTTTAAAATTTTTTTTTTTTTTTTTTTTTAATTTTGCAGTCCTATCGATTAGTCCCTTAGCTTTACGACTGACAAAAAAAAATTTAGAAAAATTTCAATATTTAAACATTTTCTGGGGGGATAAGTTTCTTATACAACGTTATAGTAAATCGAGCCTCCATTTTGAAACCAGCTGCCGGTGCCACCTGTAAATTTGTTCATTATCATTTTTTTTTTTTTTTTTACTTTTTTTTTTACTTTTTTTTTTACTTTTTCCGTGCAATATTATCTTTTACACCTTAAACTTTACAAATGACAAAAAAAAATTTGCAGAAATTTAAATATTTAAACAATTTTTGAGGTGGGGGGGTGTGCCAGTTTCTCATACAACCTTATGGAGGATTGATTTACTTTGATGTTGTATGAGAAACTGACTCCCCCTCCCCACAAATTTGTTTAAATATTGTAATTTTTCAAAATGTTTTTTTTATAATCAGAAAGTTTAAGTGACAATCGATAGAACTGCGCTGAAAAAAGTAAAAAAAAAAATGAAAAACAGAATTAACATAAATAAAGCGACCCATAACGTGAGTGGCTTGAAAATGGAGGATCAGTTTACTTTAACGTTGTATGAGAAACTGACCCCCACACAAATTTGTTTAAATATTGTAATTTTTCAAAATGTTTTTTGATAATTAGAAAGTTTAAGTAACAATTGATAGGACTGTGCTGACAAAAGTAAAAAAAAAAAAAAGAAAAGCAACGAAATTAAACATGGTGATAGCCTGCTTCAGGTCCGCCAGAGATTCTTGATAAAAACCAAAGAATCTGCTCTGTATACATACTTATGTTGCTTTTTTCTATCTTTCCTGTTGCCCTCGCAATTCAAACAGAATAGTTCATTAATTATGAGGCATTGACAGTGTGTGATGTAAATTCTAGGGAAAGGAGGAACAAGCAGAGTTATGATAGGATAGATTTTACAAGAATTCAGGTATAACTAATCATTATCTTCTGTCTTCTTTTCTGTTCTTTTAATGTTCTCACTCGTTAATAATGTTTTACTTTTACTTATATTCTTTCACACTCAGTAACCCCTTAAATTTTAGTGGCTTTGTTGCCTTGCTTAGGGTGAAATGATTGAAAAAAATCAGATCTTTTTTCTTTTCTTTTTCTGCAGCTGAACTTGTCTGTGAACCCCCCAACAATCGGT
Organism: Ascarosepion bandense; assembly: GCA_037127315.1. Lineage (NCBI taxonomy): Eukaryota > Metazoa > Mollusca > Cephalopoda > Sepiida > Sepiidae > Ascarosepion > Ascarosepion bandense. The sequence continues at coordinate 7,099,511 of JBBBDQ010000501.1, read as the reverse complement.
TAAATAAATTTGAGGGTACCATGAAGTGGAAGGACCAAAATTTTTCTCTTGACAATAATAAACTGCTGCTGAGAGGTTGTGTTTTGCGTAATACCAAATGGTGCTATGGACTTGTGATCTTTGCTGGCCGTGATACTAAACTCATGATGAACAGTGGACGGTCGGTTTTTAAGCGCACGCATATTGACCGCCTCATGAATATGCTCATCTTAGGGGTAAGTTTGAACTTTTCATGGTGCATTATTTGAAAAAAAAGTTCTGTTATACAATTAATTGCATATTTAAAAAGATTTATTCATATAATTCCTGTAAAGTGTTCAGTCTTATATTTAAAAAGAAAATTTTGGGTGAACTTTATTATAGAAAAGTATTTTCCAGTTGTAATGACTGAATTAAAATTAATGAAATATTTGACATATTAAGTATTGGAGAAAATACTAGTTTAATTGTATGGTAAATATTAAAATCAGTATTTTCTCTTTTTTCCGTTTTTTTTTTTTTTTTATTCTGCATGCTTTAAGGATGTTAGGGTTCTAAGGTTTTCACAACTTATTTCCTATAATGTATGTGAATTTCTATAATATCAAGCAAAAGATAGAATATTTTCCCATTGATTTTTTTCAGAGTTGTAAATTCAGTGTTTTCTTTCTCTAAGACTGGCTGCCAACCAAGGCATGATGCTCAGTTCTCTGTCCTGCATCAGAGGACAAGAGATAGTGATGCCTTTCCTAAAGGCATTAGTGCAAAGTGAACATAAGACTTCTATGAAATTTTAACTCTGCTCACAAATTCTACTTTCCAACATTTATACTAAAAAAAACAAACAAAAAAAACTAGTCCTCATAAACATTGACGGATGTATTTACATGTAGATGAAAGCTTAGTTGCTTCAGAGTTAAATCCATGTACCATGACAGTTATTCCTCAGTCATGGTTTTTGTATTTGGTTAGATCGAGAGAAAATGAGCCAGGTGTGAGGTATTCTGATGCCTGAATGTATTTTTTCTTTCTCTTTAATCTTAAACTGACATGTTTGCTTCATGAATTGGTTTGTATAATTCAATTTTTAAAGAGTCTTGAGAAAATACACTGGATTAGAGATTTTGTTTTGTCTACTACATATTCCTTTGATCTAGACAACGGTCACAAGTATAGTTGGAAGCTCTCTGTCACAAATATTTGAATAATAGTTTCATTTATTGGAAACATTCTTGTGCATAAGAAAAAAATAAGTAAAAAAAAAAAAAAGATGTAAACATTCTTTTTGTATAGATTTTAATCAAACTTTTCAAAACCAGTTCAATAAAAAAATATTTTACATTGTTTGTGCTGTTTTCCTCATCTTTATTGGCATATTCACAATTTGTTGTATGTTTCGACCTTCTTCAAGTGATTGGAATTTTGATCTGAAACCTTTAATCCAATCGCTGGGGTAGATTGTTTTCATTCTATGAATCATGCCACTTCCAGGTGTCCTAGTTATTTTCGTTTAACTCGATTTTTTAAGTTTTTTTGTTCACCACTACTGTCACTCACAATTCTTTGGGTCAAGTCACTGGATCCAACTAACACTTTTATCCACTGTCCTTGAGAATTTTTAAAAAAATCTAATTAAAACAGGTCTAAAATTTTTAAATGTGAAAAAATAATTTTCTTTTTCCACAACAAATTTAATGGTTTTTGTTTTATTTTTGTTTTATTTCTTTTTTTTTTAATTTCAAAGATCTTTAAATGATTGCAATAAGTTTTTAAATTTTAGTTTAAATGTTTGTAAGGATCTTTTTTATAGTGTTGTTTTTTAGTGCCACTAATGATGACACACCAATGATTTATTTTGTTGTCAAGTCCTCATAAAATATCTTTAACTCCAAAAGTGTGATTCTTCAAGAACAGGTCCTACGTCCAAACATTTCAGTTTTGAAAACTTATTCTCTGATTCTGTTTTTCAGATTGTTGTGTTCCTTCTTTGCATGTGTCTTATTTGTACGGTTGCCTGTGGTGTTTGGGAAAACGTGACTGGTTACCAATTCCAGAGTTTTTTTCCCTGGGAATATTTCATTCCTGGAAGTTTTGCAGGAAATAGACAGGGGTCCAAGGCTGCTGGTGCAACTGTCAAAGCTCTGCTGGTATTTCTCTCCTACATCATCATTCTAAATACCGTTGTGCCAATTTCTTTGTATGTCAGGTAAGAATTGGCTGCTTTTGCAGATTTCTTCTTTCTGAAATCAATCCATTTTTTTTTTTAAAGAGAACAATATTTTGACAGAATAACTTACAGCTTATTATCGATATGGACCAATAATTTATATTTTTGTTGCGTTATACTGGGTCTTTTGCAAAATTCATGGCAGGGTTAACCCAAAACTGAATGGCATTTCCTAACTATAATTCTACTGGGTGTGGTAAATAACATTGCTGAACATCTTATGACTTGAATTAGTTTTACCTTTATATTTTTTTTTAGATGAAGCATTCTCACTATTGATTTTATTTCCACACTCTGGGCCATTTCACTATTATTATTATTTCATTACTAGCTATACTCTCTTCTCTTCTTTCTCTCTCTCTTTCCTCCCTCTCTCCTTTCTTTCTCCAAATACTTACTATACACTGATTTAGACTAATATCTTTATCTTAGGTGTTATTGTCACAATGTTGTTGTACCTTCCACCCTTCTTCAGGTGTCTGTTATATTTGGTAATACCGTCCAGCCATTTAGAACTAAATTCTTTGTTCAATACAGGAGCATAGGTTCTTCATATTCCACTTTTTTCTGTCCATGGTCAAATCACCAGTTTTCACTTAATTACCGAAGTATGATGTTTTTAAAGGACCGAAACCATCAATGAACCAGGGTAACATCACTGATGATGTGTCCTAACTGCATCTAAATGATGTGTTTTTCAAATTCAAATGGCATCAATTTCAGTCAGTTCTTACATGAAGAGACACTTGGGAATACCAACTACTCTAAACCACCACCTGCAATCCAAAATATGTTTTGGCTTTAAATAACCTACAAAGGGTTGATAAACCATAAAAAACAAATCAGTTTAATTTCCACTTTCTTCATGGATTGAAAAAAGGGTTAATTTTGAAATTCCCTGTTCTTTGGCCTTGATGGCAACCAGGCTAAGAGAAGAACTCTAAATGCCAAACTGAAGGAAAGGCAATAGGAAACCATCTTATGCAAGAACTTATAACAATTCACAGGTAATGAGGAAAAATCTGTAGAGTCTTGATTGCTGATGTTCTGATGGAACATGGCATTGAAAAAGCAAAGGAAGTTATGGAGAGTCATGATCACTTACTTTCTGATAGGACACAACATTGTAAAAGAAAAGGAAGCTGTAATGAGTCTTGACTCCCTACATTCTAATGGGACACAAAATTGAAAAAGAAAAGGAACGTTTTACTTTGATAATTTTTTTTTCTAAAATCATCTTGTCTTATTAAATACATTGGGTGCTGAAAAATCCTTACTCCATAAATCAGTATTTAACACAAGCATGTTTGTCTGGAAAGTAGCGGGCCATTTAATATTAACAAAAATATAACCTACTTAGGGCAATCGTACTTTAGTCCCCCTTCAAAGTCCTTCTACTTATCCCGGCATTCATTTTGCATTTCAAAATACTCTATAAAGTTCACTTTTGGTATCAGTGAGTTTTTTTACATTGTTCATAATCTCAACCACAGTTTGAAGCTGCAAGAAGCTAAGCCTGGACTACAGGAGTAAATGACAGATGGGGGCAATAAAGCCTGGACTAAGGGGGGAAAATGACAGATGTGGGCAATAAAGCCTGGACTAAGGGGGGAAAATGACAGATGTGGGCTATAAAGCCTGGACTAAAGGGGAAAATGACAGATGGGGGCAATAAAGCCTGGACTAAAGGGGAAAATGACAGATGGGGGCAATAAAGCCTGGACTAAGGGGGGAAAATGACAGATGTGGGCAATAAAGCCTGGACTAAGGGGGAAAATGACAAATGGGGGCAATAAAGCCTGGACTAAGGGGGGAAAATGACAAATGGGGGCAATAAAGCCTGGACTAAGGGGGGAAATGACCAAATGGGGGCAATAAAGCCTGGACTAAGGGGGGGAAATGACAAATGGGGGCAATAAAGCCTGGACTAAAGGGGAAAATGACAAATGGGGGCAATGAAACCCTTTTCTGATTTATTCACTCATCCATTATATAATATTAAATGGTGTCTCCCTGCTGACTGCATCCTTTTAGGGGAGTGTCTGTTCATGAGTTTTCTTTAACTGATTGACAAATCACATCAAGGCCACAAAAACACTTTGCAATATTTTCAAAATGGTTGGATATTTTGAAAACAGTATTATGTGCATTTTATATATATATATATTTTATGCTCTCACACCCTGATTGAGCACTCTGGAAGAATAGTAGACTTTGATAAACAGTAGCTACTCTGGCATGTACGCATCACTCATACAGTAAAATGAATTAGAGCACTCTAGCTATTGGGCGTATATAATGATATGCGCTAAAAGGTCTGCCTTCTTCCACCGAACGCCCATAGCCCAGGAGTAGAGTCGCCGACTGACGCCAATTTGGTTGGGTTTCAATCCTGGGTTAAGAAGCAATCGGAGTCTAACCATACTGATGAGCTGTGATACAGTGAAACAGATCTGTCTGCAGATGACAGTGTGTGTATATATATATATATATATATATATATATATAGTTATCAGTATTAAGAACAGCTTATGTAAGTATAAGCTATGTGGACATAAGTATCAACATTGGATGACAACAGGCAATTTCTCGTTTGAATGCATTCATCATGGCCTGGCAATTACATTTGAGCATGAAAAAGATTTCCAATTCAGTGTTTAAATATAAATAAATAAATATATATATATATATATATATATATATATATATATATATTGAAAGTTTGTCTCTTAGCTGATTGATATTTCCATTGGCAGCATCTCGACTCCAGAGATTTGTAGGCAGAAATTCCTGTCACAAAATTCTGGAGTCAGGTTGTTGAATGTAACATCAATCAGCTAAGTAGACAATCTTTTACTCATTTTAATTCTGTTAGAGCTCCTTTATTACAAAATCTGTTTGCCTTGGATGTCTTTTTATCAGTATTCCACTGATTGTCAGCAATTTTGTCTTCCCACAGTCTTCCAGATTGCTTCTTCAAAAAATTCCAAAATTTAAATTCATTGAAATGGCCATTTTACATCAAGCCCTCCACCTTGATCAATTTTAATATTAGTAAAATTAATATTAATAGGATCAGATTTTTTAGATATTACCTCTTGCTCATCCTTTTTGGATTTAAAATAGACGCACACACACAGTGTGATGGGTTAATCGACATTTTATATTTTTAATTTTGTGCCAGTTGTTTGTTTTTGAATTTGTCAAATTAAAAAAAGAAAACCATCCAGAAGAGTTCCAGTAGGTTTCAAAGTCATCTGGAGGCTGTGGTTGACGCCAACTGCGATTGTATTGAATAAATTTACTTTTTATTATTTCAAGATTTTTTTTTTTTTGGGGTATAATTTTTGGTAAATATATCTGCTGAAATGAGACGTCAGTGTTATTTTCGTTTTTGCATAATTTAGACAATCTTTATGTGAGTAAATGTTCTCAGATGGAGTTTCTCTGCAGAAGAGAGAAAATGAATAAGAAAGTGACAAGACAAACTGTACTTAGCTAACATGTTTAGTTCCTTGAGGGACATTGTTTTGATAAAGTTCCTCAGTCAATGAAACAATGAGCCTAAGTACAGATTTTCCGTTTGTCTTATTTTGTATATATACATTACTCATCCACATACAAGCCTGTTTCGCTGTATCACAGCTCATCAGTGTGGCTAGACACACCCACTTGCTTCTGGCCGGGATTGAACGCGACCGATTTGGTGTCAGTCAAAGTCACTACCCACTAAGCCATAGGCGCATGGAATCAGAGAAGGTAAATTTTAACGTGTTGTATATAAGCAGTGTATACACATGCCAGTCAACAAAAGAACTCAATTCGTTCCTGAAGAGTGACACATTTATCGCAGAAGTGGAAACTGTTTTTAAAATTTTCTTCTAGAGAGCTCAATTGTAATGAGAGCATAATATATTAGTCATCTAATATATAGATGATATAAAGATATATATATAAATATCTATAAAGAACAAAAACCTAGAATGGAAAAGAAAAAACCTCATTTCTTTTGACTTTACATGAATTTTTTCTGTTCATCACATTCCTAAAGAAGACTTATACTATAATCCGTATTTTGAAATTTATTTTTTAAAATCTTTCCAGTGTCGAATTAATCCGTTTTGCTCACAGTCTTTGCATCAATTGGGATGTGAAGATGTATTATGAAAAGTCAAACACACCTGCAAAGGCACGGACTACAACCCTTAATGAGGAGTTAGGTCAAATAGAATACATCTTCTCTGACAAGACAGGTACACTTACTCAGGTAAGTTAATCCTTTTATCTTGTAATGAAGGTAAATCTTTTTAAACTCTTCCTTACTGAGCTTAATTTAATGATCCATATTAAATTTTGTGGATTTAAAAAAAAAAGTTTTTCATTAAAATGTCAGGAATTTTAGAATTGGTTTACAACCAGTACTGTAAACAATCACTTTGTCAAGATAAAAATTCATTCAAAGGGACTGCTAAAAGAATTTCTGAATGAAAATTTTCGCTGAAGTTGTTTGAATTTCTGAAGCAGAATCATTAATTTCTTATTTTATTGCCTTTTTGATGAGCTTTGAAGAGAATTTCAATTTGTATCCTTTACTGGTCATTTTCAAAACATCTGAGATTTGTAATAAAAAGCAACAATTTAAAATAAAAGAAAGACTAGTTGAAAATTATGACAATGCCTCATCTGTGAAATTTTAACAGTTCAAGACTACTATATGTAATGCTACTAGTTTAAACAAACAAGGTATCAGTATAGTGGAGATTGCAAATGAATATAATGACTAATTTGACTGACGTCTGTTTATA
>JBBBDQ010000501.1:6855000-7087500 GCA_037127315.1 Ascarosepion bandense | reverse complement strand
TTCGTAGACCTGCTCAAGTTGCTAACAGTGAAGTTTGGCACTGATGGTATGACTATTTGGAACCAACTCAAAATGCACGATTCCTTCAAAGTTTCACCAAATGCACAACATGACTTTCTTGCCGAATTGATCTTGTTTTGGAACCGACGGTGTCTCTTGCCCTTTCTGAACTAATTGCTTGTCTTGATTGTGCTGGACCAGATAGACCTATTTCTCATTGGATGTCACAATGCGCTTCCAAAAATGCTTGTTCAATGGATTGCTGAGCAATTGACGGCAAATTTCAACTCATCTGTTGGCTTGTGCTTTGGTGAGTTTGTGTGGATCTTGGCATGGCTTTTTGTGAACAAAATCAAGTTGCTTCAAATGTCGGTGAATTGTCAATTTACCAACTCCAAGCTCATCAGCCAATTCTCGAGTGCTCGATGAAGGCACAATGTCCAACCCAGTTTGCAAGTCTCCATCATCCAGCTTTAACGGCCGTCCCAAACGAGGCTTATCTTCAAGACTCATGTTGTCAGAATCGAAATGATCGCCACATATACAATTTTTCCTTCACCTTCGGCAGCACAAATCTCTTCTGCAGCTTTTCTGGTTGAAAGACCTCGCTTCCAGAATCAAAACTCGCAGCTCAATTTTATCAATTGCCATCTGGAATACAAAGAAGATCACTAACAATATAAACACAAAATTGCATAAAAATTCAATTTTTCGCAAGTGTTTACAAACTTTTGGGACAATTTAATATTAGCAACTGAATGTTCATATTTCTCAACTTTTTTTATATGTGCTTTTTATTAGTACTTTTTTTTTTCATTGCACACACACCCATATATATATATATATATATATATATATATATATATAAAAATTCACCCCAAGCAATAAATCAGTCACTAAGATTCAAGGTATTACTGAGTGTGAAAGAATGAGAAAAACAAAAATATTAAGAGAAAATAATAAAGGAAAAAGAAGAGAGAAGATTCTTATGGTATATGACATATCTTTCTAAACTTATCATATATATATATATATATATATATAGAGTCATTTCACTACAAGCAAGGCGTGACCACCACTAGTGCACAAGCGTTTACAGTGAGAAAAACAACTACAGGGCATATTGAAGAAAGGATAAAAGATGAACAAGACAGAAGATGGCAATTGATGGATGTTGCCTTTAAATTTTCGGAGATTGTAGCTATCAGGGAAGCATGTAAACAAAAGGGAGTTCTTCAGGAGGGTAGCATGAGAAAAACTGTTAGAGCAGAAATGGCTGTTACATTTAACTATTTCAGTGGTAAAAGGGTGTTCTAGATACCAACCTACTAGCGCACTTAAACACATGTGGTCAGAGCACCAGGAAAAAAAGCTCATTAGTATAAGTAAATATTTAAGTTTTTTTTTCTTAATTCTCTCACTTAATTAACCAAAAGTTTTGGGCCAATTGAACACTTGTTCCCAAATCCATAAATACAGAAACAATTTCAGACAAAATTATTATTAAAATATTAACTGTGTGATAGTTTCTTAACTTCTCAATAAATTTTTTTTTTTTTTTTCAGAACATCATGACATTCAACAAATGCTCAATTGCTGGGAAGTGCTTTGGAGACTTTGTCGATGAATATGGAAACATTGTAGAGATTACAGATGTATGTTGATATATATATCTTTTATTATTGCCCAATTATTTTTTTTACAGGGATTTATTTTAAAATAATTGTTTACAGAATGCTTTATTATTGAGTTTCTAGAAATAATTATTTTTTAAATAAAAAATAAGTAAATAATCAGCATATTTATAATGTAGATGATATTTTTTGTTTACAAACTATTTTTTTTTTATGATTCAAAATATGAAGGGGTGGGTAAGTGTTATGGTGCCCTACTACAAGGAGTGAACTCTTCTTCATGTTATATGATGTCCAGAGACCAGTTAATGAGAGCAGTTAACGTCAGTGGACAATGGCTAATAGTCAGGCAATAAGCAGCGTAATAATACCTCCGGACTTACTTATTTCTAGTTACTTATTATTAATATTTCCTTTGAATATCTTGTTTCTGTTTATACTAATACACTGTTTTGAACTTACCTTCTTGTTCCGTGTCTTCTGGCACAAACTGGTCACTACAACTTTGCGGCAAAGTTTCACGACAACTCCACAACAGTAAGCCTGCTTAATGATAGCAAATGAGGGGTGAAAAGACATGATTAATAAATTAAGCCAAAAGAAAAATATGTTGAAAAAGTCTAAATCAAGATGCTGTAAATAGTGGGAACGGAGATGCTGTAAATGGTGGGAACGGAGATGCTGTAAATGGTGGGAACGGAGATGCTGTAAATGGTGGGAACGGAGATGCTGTAAATGGTGGGAATCAAGATCTAAACAACAATGCAAATGAAAATATAAACGCTAATTTTGTAAGCAATGTAAATAGAGATAAGCATAAAATTCATGTACATTTTTCTGAACATTTGACAAAATTATTTAAAATAGATGAATACAATTTCAAGTTTTGCTGTTAATCCTCTACTTGAAAACTAATTGATTTCAGCTCAAAGTTGTTGATAAATATAAATAAATAAATAAAAACTATTGCTCAAGTTAATAAGTGATAAGTTTCAAGAATTAATCTTCAAGTGCCGTGTATGAAAACTGATGAGATAATTATTTCTATCAGTGATAAGTATTTTGCCAATAGAAAACAAATTTCAACCATTAACATGAAAAGCAGAGAATATATAGTCATCTGCAGACAGATCTGTTTCGCTGTATCACAGCTCATCAGTATGGTTAGACTCCGTTCGCTTCCTAACCCAGGATTGAAACTTGACCGAATCGGCATCAGTCGGCAATTCTACCTCCCTGTGTGTGTGTGTGTGTGCAACAAATTTTCATAAATAGTTCAAAACATTTTTGAGAATTCCACATAGAATATTTTGATAAACTATATCATTACATTTAATGAGGTTTTGATTTTAGCCTCACTTTCAGAATTATATAATCTTCTACTTACACAATAACTTCTCTTGTATATTCTTAGTTATGTCTACATAAATTAAAATCATTTTATTGGACAAGTGTGTGTGTGTGTATTTATATATATTTGAAACATGAAAAAAAGACATTTACTTAATTTAAATGAGATAAAAAAGTTTTTTTTGCTATTGTGATTTTTCAGCGAACTCCCAAAATTGATCTTTCCCGCAATTTCTATGCAGAGAAAACATTTTCTTTCTATGATCAACGGCTGCTTGATGAAATTGACAAAGAAGATCCAAAAGTCTTTGAATTCTTCAAACTGTTGGCACTGTGTCACACAGTTATGGTAGAAGTAAAAGAAGATAAAGGTTAGTATTCAAAATAATGAAACCAATTTTTTTTTCTCTTTCCTTCTATTAAGCTGTTGTAGATCAAATATTTTTCTACTTGTGCAAATATTTATTCCTTGATTATTTTTTTTTTTCTAAACCAAATTACATTTTGAAAAGCACTAATAAAATGTTTAAAAATTAAATTATATGAAACCAGCAGTATAGCCCGGCAATGCTCGGGTGTAATGAAAACTTTAAAATTAATCCATGGTCCTGGAGCTCAGACCCTTTGGACATTGGCATGAAAGACTAAAAAGCAATAGTTGTTTCCAGTTAAAGTGAAACCGTAAACTGAAAGAAAAATGAATGGATGTAAGTCAAATTTTGATCTCCTGGTATCGATATCAAATAAGTTTTTTTTTCATCGTAAACTGAATTTTGAAGGCTAAATAAGTCCTCTGAGTAAATGGTATCATGGCTGAGACTAAGAACTACAACTATACCTACTTAGAGCCAAACCTGAAGCAAAAACTAAAAAATACAGACATACAGGCAGATAAACACACACACAAACATCTCGCCTTTTATTTATTTATATATATATTTTCTGCACTATTGTAAGAACTGCAACCTTGAAACTTCTGAATACCGTTTCTTATGTCTTTGTCTATGAGTGTACCAAATTTGATTAAAATCGGACCACTCCTTCTATAACCCGATTTTTTTGATTATCGATTTTCGATATTTATCGTGGGTACCTTGACACAAAACCTAGCTAAGAACACTCACAGACGCTTATAGTACAACTGTGTAAATTTTCAAGAAAATTGGTTCAGCCGTTTTGGAGTCTATAGGTAATACACACACACACACACACAAAGTTCCTTTTATAAATAAGTTTAGATATTCTTTTACCCACCCACAAGCTGTAAAATGCAATTCAACAACAGTCTTTAAATGTGTGTCCTTGATAGAGATAATGACATAAATATTGCTACCACAGTGCATCCTCAGTTGTCTGGCGATCTTGGCATAAGGGTTGACAAAATTCCAGAGAAATGAATATCTAAATTACTGAAAATTCTCTTACATTTGTGAGGTTGGCAGAATTGGAGTAGTTTTAAAATCTGCTGGTTAACCTGTTCATTAATGAAACCTTCTGAGCACAATGTGGCAGCCTTGATATCTGGAGAGAAATTGTTAAAACCATCTGTTATTTTTGTTTTGCTTTTGAATTTAAAGCCATTTCAATTTACATGTATATAAATTTGAAGCCATTTCAATTTGCGTTTCATTCTGTTTTGGCACCATTTCAGTTTTCATTTCCTTTCAATTTGGAACATTTTCAATTTACATTTCATTTGAATTTAATGTTATTTAAATTTCAAAACTAACACCAATAAGTGTAACAAATCAAGACTCTCGTAGAAAAAGTGAGTAAACTGTTTTGTCAGTCAGGAAATGTTACCATCAATGTTTATTGCACATTTTGAAAATAATCAATAATTGAAGAAGTAATGTACTTTTTTTTTCTTAACTATAGATTGTGATAACTTTATTTAGCAAAGGGTCTTTTATTTAACAAGGACTGGCTAATATCAAGTGAATGATATAAGAATTGCATTAATTTATGTTATAAATTCCTTGTTGTGTTATTATAGACAACTTTTTAAAAATAATTTAATAATTTTTCTATAAATTGTTTAGGACTGACAGATTTTAATGACAACTGACATTATCTATGATTATTAAAATAAATGGTTTCCACAGTAATTTGTATAAAGGCCCATGAAATCTTTATAGAGAATCTATTTTCAGAGGATTTTGGGTCTATGGTTTTTAACTTTAAACAAAGTGAATTCAGTGTTTTCAGAGATAAATTTTAGCACATGGAGATATTTTTAATTATTGAATAACCTGATTCACAAAAGAACAAAATGTACTAGTGTGACTAAAAATAACTGAAAAAGAAGAATGGTTTTAATTTAGCTATGAAAAAGTGTGTGTTTGTTAAGTGTGTGTTTGTTAAGTGTGTGTTTGTTAAGTGTGTGTTTGTTAAGTGTGTGTTTGTTAAGTGTGTGTTTGTTAAGTGTGTGTTTGTTAAGTGTGTGTTTGTTAAGTGTGTGTTTGTTAAGTGTGTGTTTGTTAAGTGTGTGTTTGTTAAGTGTGTGTTTGTTAAGTGTGTGTTTGTTAAGTGTGTGTTTGTTAAGTGTGTGTTTGTTAAGTGTGTGTTTGTTAAGTGTGTGTTTGTTAAGTGTGTGTTTGTTAAGTGTGTACATGCAGGAGAAATATCACATAGCTCAGTTTCTCTACAAGGGGTATGACGATGAACTACGTCTGGCAGCAAGGTCTCTGATAAGGAGATTATAGGTCTTGAGGAGTGTGGAAACCACCTCTTAATTGCTGTTGTTCCCAGGTTCACTCTGACCCAGAGCAGCAGCACCTGATAGGGTCCCAGCTATGAGAAAATAATAAAAACAAAATGAAAACACCATGAAAGCTTGAAAATATCTATTTATAGCAAAATGACCAGCAATATAATTTTATAGTAGAATTACCAACCATACATTTTATATAAAAATGACCAACAATACATTTTATCTGTAGTTGAAGGCATTCAATTAAATTTAAAATATATTCAGTTAACCCCATAATATTGGGTTCAAAATATTTAGATTTTGCCATTAAATAACCCCAAGAGGTTGATATACCACTAAACAAAATCAACCAGCCAACATCAAAGATCTCATGGCATTAATCTATATAATATCTTACAATTTCTTAAAGAAATAAACTGTATTACAAAATATGAATTCAACAAAACTACAACATGAAATACAGCTATCACTTCCTGAGAATCATCTACCATGTATTCAGCAGGGAAAGCAGAATAATATATCATATGTTTTTATTACTTCAATGGTCCCCGCAAAATTAAATTTTGGCATTAAATGACCCATAAGGAGATGGTCAAACAAACAAAATGCAACAAAGAAAAACTGGACAAATCTACCTACTGCATCCTAGAAAGAAGACTTAGATTATGTCCATTCTTTCATAGTCCTGAAATAGCACTACTTAATGGACATCTTGGTGTGTGTATATATATATATATATATATATATATATATATATATATATAATCATATCACCCCAAGCAAGGCATTTTATTGCCACTGTTTTGCAGGGGGTTACATAGGAGGAAAGGTATGAGAAAGATTAACAGGTTATAGGGGATGTCAGGAAGTGGGTAAGAGAATGATGACTGTGGCCATAAACTGAGGGATCAGTTTATATATTGATTGTAATGTAGAATTGAATCCCCACTTTATATCCATATTATAATCATATAGAATTTTTTTTTTATAATCATATAGCCACAAACAAGGCATTTTATTGCCACTGTTTTGCAGGGGGTTACATAGGAGGAAAGTTATGAGAAAGAGTGATAGGTTATAGGGTGTGTCATGAAGTGGGTAAGAGAAGGATGAGAACACTGATGAGTTTTCCTTTCATAATCATATCACCTCAAGCAAGGCATTTTACTGCTACTGTTTTGCAGGGGGTTACATAGGAGGAAAGTTATGAGAAAGAGTGATAGGTTATAGGGTGTGTCATGAAGTGGGTAAGAGAAGGATGAGAACACTGATGAGTTTTCCTTTCATAATCATATCACCTCAAGCAAGGCATTTTACTGCTACTGTTTTGCAGGGGGTTACATAGGAGGAAAGTTATGAGAAAGAGTGACAGGTTATAGGGGGTGTCAGAAAGTGGGTAAGAGAAGGATGAGAACACTGATGAGTTTTCCTTTCATAATCATATCTCCTCAAGCAAGGCATTTTACTGCTACTGTTTTGCAGGGGGTTACATAGGAGGAAAGTTATGAGAAAGAGTGATAGGTTATAGGGTGTGTCATGAAGTGGGTAAGAGAAGGATGAGAATACTGATGAGTTTTCCTTTCATAATCATATCACCTCAAGCAAGGCATTTTACTGCTACTGTTTTGCAGGGGGTTACATAGGAGGAAAGTTATGAGAAAGAGTGATAGGTTATAGGGTGTGTCATGAAGTGGGTAAGAGAAGGATGAGAACACTGATGAGTTTTCCTTTCATAATCATATCACCTCAAGCAAGGCATTTTACTGCTACTGTTTTGCAGGGCGTTACATAGGAGGAAAGTTAAGGAGAAAGAGTGATAGGTTATAGGGTGTGTCATGAAGTGGGTAAGAGAAGGATGAGAACACTGATGAGTTTTCCTTTTCATAACCATATCACCTCAAGCAAGGTATTTTACTGCTACTGTTTTGCAGGGGTTACATAGGAGGAAAGTTATGAGAAAGAGTGATAGGTTATAGGGTGTGTCATGAAGTGGGTAAGAAGGATGAGAACACTGATGAGTTTTCCTTTCATAATCATACTTCACCCTCAAGCAAGGCATTTACTGCTACTGTTTCCTTTGGTGGCAGGGGGTTGCTAGGAGGAAAGTTATGAGAGAAAGAGTGATAGGTTATAGGGTGTGTCATGAAGTGGGTAAGAGAAGGATGAGAACACTGATGAGAGTTTTCCTTTCATAATCATATCACCCTGCTAAGCAACATTTTACTGCTACTGTTTTGCAGGGGGTTATGTATAGGAGGAAAGTTATGAGAAAGATGATAGGTTATAGGGTGTGTGTCATGAAGTGGGTAAGAGAAGGATGAGAACACTGATGAGTTTTCCTTTCATAATCATATCACCTCAAGCAAGGCATTTTACTGCTACTGTTTTGCAGGGGGTTACACAGAGGAAAACAAGAGAAAGAGTGATAGGTTATAGGGTGTGGGTCATGAAGTGGGTAAGAGAAGGATGAGAATACTGATGAGTTTTCTTCATAATCATATCACCCTCACAAGGCATTTTACTGCTACTGTTTTGTAATACATAGGAGGAAAGTTAAACAGAAAGAGTGATAGGTTATAGTGTGTCATGGAAGTGGTAAGAGAAGGATGAGAACACTGATGAGTTTTCCTTTCATAATCATATCACCTCAAGCAAGGCATTTTACTGCTACTGTTTTGCAGGGCCAGTAGGAGGAAAGTTAGAGAAAGAGTGATAGGTTATAGGGTGTGTCATGAAGTGGGTAAGAGAAGGATGAGAATACTGATGAGTTTTCCTTTCATAATCATATCACCTCAAGCAAGGCATTTTACTGCTACTGTTTTGCAGGGGGTTACATAGGAGAAAGTTATGAGAAAGAGTGATAGGTTATAGGTGGCCATGAAGTGGGTAAGAGAAGGATGAGAACACTGATGAGTTTTCCTTTCATAATCATATCACCTCAAGCAAGGCATTTTACTGCTACTGTTTTGTGGGTTACATAGGAGGGAAAGTTATGAGAAAGAGTGATAGGTTATAGGGTGTGTCATGAAGTGGGTAAGAGAAGGATGAGAATACTGATGAGTTTTCCTTTCATAATCATATCACCTCAAGCAAGGCATTTTACTGCTACTGTTTTGCAGGGGGTTACATAGGAGGAAAGGCGAGAAAGAGTGATAGGTTATAGGGTGTGTCAGGAAGGGTAAGAGGCTGATGAGAACACTGAATATTTCCTTTCATAATCATATCACCTGGCAAGGCACACTGCTACTGTTTTGCAGGGGGTTACATAGGAGGAAAGTTATGAGAAAGAGTGATAGGTTATAGGGTGTGTGTCATGAAGTGGGTAAGAGAAGGATGAGAACACTGATGAGTTTTCCTTTCATAATCATATCACCTCAAGCAAGGCATTTTACTGCTACTGTTTGCAGGGGGTTACATAGGAGGAAGAAGTAGTAGTGATAGGTTATAGGGTGTAAGCCATGAAGTGGTAAGAGTGATGGAGAACACTGATGAGTTTTCCTTTCATAATCATATCACCTCAAGCAAGGCATTTTACTGCTACTGTTTTGCAGGGGGTTACATAGGAGGAAAGTTATGAGAAAGAGTGATAGGTTATAGGGGGTGTCAGAAAGTGGGTAAGAGAAGGATGAAAATGCTGATGAGTTTTCTTTTATAATCATATCACCTCAAGCAAGGCATTTTACTGCTACTGTTTTGCAGGGGGTTACATAGGAGGAAAGTTATGAGAAAGAGTGATAGGTTATAGGGTGTGTCATGAAGTGGGTAAGAGAAGGATGAGAACACTGATGAGTTTTCCTTTCATAATCATATCACCTCAAGCAAGGCATTTTACTGCTACTGTTTTGCAGGGGGTTACATAGGAGGAAAGTTATGAGAAAGAGTGATAGGTTATAGGGTGTGTCATGAAGTGGGTAAGAGAAGGGATGAGAACACTGATGAGTTTTCCTTTCATAATCATATCACCTCAAGCAAGGCATTTTACGCTACTGTTTTGCAGGGGGTTACATAGGAGGAGAAGTTATGAGAAAAGTGATAGGTTATAGGGTGTGTCATGAAGTGGGTAAAGAGAAGGATGAGAACACTGATGAGTTTCCTTTTATAATCATATCACCTCAAGCAAAACATTTTACTGCTACTGTTTTTGCAGGGGGTTATAGGAGGAAAGTTATGAGAAAAGTGATAGGTTATAGGGTGTGTCATGAAGTGGGTAAAGAGAAGGATGAGAACACTGATGAGTTTTCCTTTCATAATCATATCACCTCAAGCAAGGCATTTACTGCTACTGTTTTGCAGGGGGTTACATAGGAGGAAAGTTATGAAAGGTAGGTTATAGGGTGTGTCATGAAGTGGGTAAGAGGATGAGAATACTGATGGGTTTTTCACTTTCATAATCATATCACCTCAAACAAGGCATTTACTACTGTTTTGCAGGGGGTTACATAGGAGGAAAGTTATGAGAAAAGAGTGATAGGTTATAGGGTGTGTCATGAAGTGGGTAAGAGAAGGATGAGAACACTGATGAGTTTTCCTTTCATAATCACTGCAGGGGGTTACATAGGAGGAAAGGATTATGAGAAAGAGTGATAGGTTATATAGGGTGTGTCATGAAGTGGGTAAGAGAAGGATGAGAACACTGATGAGTTTTCCTTTCTAATCCTTATCACCTCAAGCAAGAGGCATTTTACTGCTGTTTTGCGGGGGTTACATAGGAGGAAAGTTATGAAAGAGTGATAGGTTATAGGGTGTGTCATGAAGTGGGTAAGAGAAGGATGAGAATACTGATAGGGATTTTCCTTTCATAATCATATCACCTCAAGCAAAACATTTACTGCTACTGTTTTGCAGGGTTACATAGGAGGAAAGTTATGAGAAAGAGTGATAGGTTGCCAAGTTGTCATGAAGTGGGTAAGAGAAGGATGAGAACACTGATGGAGTTTTCCTTTCATAATCATATCACCTCAAGCAAGGCATTTTACTGCTACTGTTTTGCAGGGGGTTACATAGGAGGAAAGTTATGAGAAGTGATAGGTTATAGGGTGTGTCATGAAGTGGGTAAGAGAAGGATGAGAACACTGATGAGTTTTCCTTTCATAATCATATCACCTCAAGCAAGGCATTTTACTGCTACTGTTTTGCAGGGCGTTACATAGGAGGAAAGTTATGAGAAAGAGTGATAGGTTATAGGGTGTGTCATGAAGTGGGTAAGAGAAGGATGAGAACACTGATGAGTTTTCCTTTCATAATCATATCACCTCAAGCAAGGCATTTTACTGCTACTGTTTTGCAGGGGGTTACATAGGAGGAAAGTTATGAGAAAGAGTGACAGGTTATAGGGTGTGTCATGAAGTGGGTAAGAGAAGGATGAGAACACTGATGAGTTTTCCTTTCATAATCATATCACCTCAAGCAAGGCATTTTACTGCTACTGTTTTGCAGGGGGTTACATAGGAGGAAAGTTATGAGAAAGAGTGATAGGTTATAGGGTGTGTCATGAAGTGGGTAAGAGAAGGATGAGAACACTGATGAGTTTTCCTTTCATAATCATATCACCTCAAGCAAGGCATTTTACTGCTACTGTTTTGCAGGGGGTTACATAGGAGGAAAGTTATGAGAAAGAGTGATAGGTTATAGGGTGTGTCATGAAGTGGGTAAGAGAAGGATGAGAACACTGATGAGTTTTCCTTTCATAATCATATCACCTCAAGCAAGGCATTTTACTGCTACTGTTTTGCAGGGGGTTACATAGGAGGAAAGTTATGAGAAAGAGTGATAGGTTATAGGGTGTGTCATGAAGTGGGTAAGAGAAGGATGAGAACACTGATGAGTTTTCCTTTCATAATCATATCACCTCAAGCAAGGCATTTTACTGCTACTGTTTTGCAGGGGGTTACATAGGAGGAAAGTTATGAGAAAGAGTGACAGGTTATAGGGGGTGTCAGAAAGTGGGTAAGAGAAGGATGAAAATACTGATGAGTTTTCTTTTTATAATCATATCACCTCAAGCAAGGCATTTTACTGCTACTGTTTTGCAGGGGGTTACATAGGAGGAAAGTTATGAGAAAGAGTGACAGGTTATAGGGTGTGTCATGAAGTGGGTAAGAGAAGGATGAGAACACTGATGAGTTTTCCTTTCATAATCATATCACCTCAAGCAAGGCATTTTACTGCTACTGTTTTGCAGGGGGTTACATAGGAGGAAAGTTATGAGAAAGAGTGATAGGTTATAGGGTGTGTCATGAAGTGGGTAAGAGAAGGATGAGAACACTGATGAGTTTTCCTTTCATAATCATATCACCTCAAGCAAAGGCATTTTACTGCTACTGTTTTGCAGGGGGTTACATAGGAGGAAAGTTATGAGAAAGAGTGATAGGTTATAGGGTGTGTCATGAAGTGGGTAAGAGAAGGATGAGAATACTGATGAGTTTTCCTTTCATAATCATATCACCTCAAGCAAGGCATTTTACTGCTACTGTTTTGCAGGGGGTTACATAGGAGGAAAGTTATGAGAAAGAGTGATAGGTTATAGGGTGTGTCATGAAGTGGGTAAGAGAAGGATGAGAACACTGATGAGTTTTCCTTTCATAATCATATCACCTCAAGCAAGGCATTTTACTGCTACTGTTTTGCAGGGGGTTACATAGGAGGAAAGTTATGAGAAAGAGTGACAGGTTATAGGGGGTGTCAGGAAGTGGGTAAGAGAAGGATGAGAATACTGATGAGAGTGGAGTGGACGGAGAAAGGAGCATGAGAGAGAGGATGCAGGTTAGTGAGATAGATGACTATTGACTTTACATTTAAATTCATGGAGATTGTAGCTGACGGGGCAACAAGTAAATGGAAGGGAATTCCAAGGGCGGGAAATGCGAGAAAAGAAGCTGATGGAGTAGAATTTGCGTTTACAATTTATTGGTTTCACAGTAAAAGGGTGGGACTTAGTTGATAATCTTGTGGTTCGAGGAAATTTATATATAGAGGGCACCAGTGAGCTAAGTTCATCAGAGCAGATGTCGTGAAAGTATTTGTAGAAGAGACACAGGGAAGCCACATTGTGCCGGTGAGAAAGTGACTGTATCCGAGCGGCCAAGTCAGGATTTATCACATCACATTACATTACAGATAAACCCGCACAATATTTTTTAAAGTTTTTACTGATGAGATTAGAATAAAACGGTAAAGATTGCTAAGAAGAATTTCTTTTTTCTTGCCTTTTACAGTTCTTGAATACCAAGCTCAGTCTCCTGATGAAAATGCCCTAGTGTCTGCTGCTCGAAATTTTGGATTTGTTTTCAAGGTATCTTTTCTCTCAGTTTTAGCAACTGACTTTTTATCCTTCAGTTGGTAATTTATTTTTGTCCACATCACTGACAATTTTTGTGTTTACATGCTCAATTAGTTATATCTTGTATGGGTTGCAAAATCGTTTCAAATTTTAACAAAATTATTTTTACTAAAGATTAATATTGGATGTGTGGGTGGTGTAATGGATAGTGGCTCGGATTTAGAAACTGGAAAACCAAGTTTGAATTCCAGTTGGGTTTGTTACATTTACTTGCATACAAATACGCTTGGGAAAGGCATGAATCCATCTCTTCTCCCCTTGGCTATGATAAGACAGACTTGGCCCTGGTTGGTAACAAGTCTACCACAGAAGTAACAACAGCATACAGTGGGAATTCTTCTGCCATTTCAGTCAATTCTTTCTTTTATGTGCCATGTCCCTTCAGGACGTAGGCGATCATGGCTTTCGACATCTCCCTATCCCTAGTGGCTCTTAGCACACTTTCTCCTGTTGCACCACGCAACCCTTGTTCCGTCATCCACCTGATCAGGTCCTTCAAATATGTTATCCGCTGCTTTCCCCTGTCTCTTTTTCCCTCTATCTGGCCTGTTAGTATCAGGTTCTCCAAGTCCTCCTTCCTCATTGCATGTCCCAGGAACTTTAGCTGTCTCTTCCTGATGCTCAGTATTAATTTCCTTTTTGTTTTCATCCTTTCCAAAACCTCAACATTGCTCACATACTTGGTCCATGATATCTGCAGCATCCTTCTGTAGGACCACATTTCAGTTGCTTTAAGTTTTTTCTTCATTTTCGATGATATTGTCCAACATTCACTGCCATATTGAAGAACTGACATCACATAGCAATCCAGTCCTCTCTTCTTTGTTTCTAGCAAAATTGTCCTGTTTCTTAATACTTTACTCAACTTCTGGAATGCTTCCTTCGCCATGCCAATTTGCCTTCGGATCTGTCTTCTGTTATAACACTTTCCAGGTATTTAAATTTTTGTACCTGCTTAATTTTAGTGTCCCTCACCTGTATTTGGCATTTTGGGCTGCCCTTTTTGCTGATGACCATACATTCGGTTTTCTTGCATTTTATTTGTAGTCCTTTCTTGTCTCTCTTCAGCTACCTTCTGTAGGAGGTCTTGTAGTTAGTTTTCTTTCTGTGTCTGCTATCGGCACTGTATCATCTGCGTACCTTATATTGTTTAAATTGTGGTCTCTGATGACGAATCCTGGCATAACTTCTAGGGTCCTCAGAATAGTCTCGCTGTACAAGTTGAATAAATTCAGTCAATAATTGACAAGAAATATGATTGCCCACGTATGCATCATGCATGGCACCTAAGGAAGAAAGGAATCTGTTTTTGGTGGATTTGAGAGGAAGTATTGTCATTAAACTACAAATTTTGACTTTTTATCCTTAATTGTATCACAATTTTCAGTAATGTCTTCACTGGCTTTCTTTATATTTTTTATATTACGTTGCATTTAAAACTTTTTCTTTTTCTTTTCTCTTTTCTTTTCTCTTTTCTTTTCTCTTTTCTTTTCTTTTTCTTTTCTTTTCTTTTCTTTTCTTTTCTTTTCTTTTCTTTTTCTTTTTCTTTTCTTTTTCTTTTTCTTTTTCTTTTCGTTTCTCTTTTCTTTCGTTTCTCTTTTCTTTCGTTTCTCTTTTCTTTCGTTTCTCTTTTCTTTCGTTTCTCTTTTCTTTCGTTTCTCTTTTCTTTCGTTTCTCTTTTCTTTCGTTTCTCTTTTCTTTCGTTTTCTTTTCTTTTCTTTCTTTCTTTTCTTTTCTTTTTCTTTTCTTTTTCTTTTTCTTTTCTTTTCTTTTCTTTCTTTTTCTTTTCTTTCTTTTTCTTTTCTTTCTTTTTCTTTTTCTTTCTCTTTTCTTTTCTTTCTTTTCTCTTTCTTTTCTCTTTTCTCTTCTCTTTTCTCTCTTTTCTTTTTTCTCTCTTCTCTTTTCTTTTTTCTTCTCTTCTCTTTTTTTCTTTTTTCTTTTTTTCTTTTTCATAGCTTGAAAAATGAATGCAGTCTATGATCTTCGTTTTGTTGTTTTTTAACCATTTTTTTCTCTCAGTTTTATGTTTTAAGTCATTAAGGCCTTCCATAAAAGAAATTAACAGAGAGGCCAACACAATACTTTTTTTTTTTCTTCAGTCTGATTTGATAGTTTTTTAAGTGGCAAATTTTTTAATCTTCTAAAACTGATTTTCTTGAGTAAATAGAAAAATATTTTTCATCATCGGATATACTATCCACTTGGGGCATAATCCAAAATGTTATAAAAAAACTAAGATATTCACAAATTCCAATGCATTTCACATTAGAAATTTGATTTGCAGTCATACAAAATTTCAAAATTTCATAAAAATTGTAACTTTAAATTATATGCAGAACAAGTTAATTGAAATATTTTTTTTCATTTTAATTTTTTTAGTCTCGGACTCCAAACACTATTACCATTGAGGTAAATGGCACTGAAGAGACTTATGAACTCTTGTGTATTTTAGATTTCAATAATGTCAGGAAACGCATGTCTGTAAGTAAATAGTTTCAATTTTAATTTTTATATTAAATCCCTAAATTGCTTTTGTGCTTGATCAGATGGCAGTAATTATGTTGTCTGGGAAACGCTTATTTTCCCTATAAGAAATAAACTTCCATTATTCCGTAAACATATCAATCAGCACTAACTCTACCCAAGAAAACCAGACCAGCAGAATATCATACTGCTACCAAAGAGCCGACTGGGACTCGTTCAGGGACTTCCTCTGCGACGTCCCCTGGAACAACGTCTTCGATCTTCCTGTTGAAGACTGTACCTCCGAAGACTCCTCTTGGGTTAAGGCTGGCATCGATGCTTTTATCCCGGCCAGGAAATTCCAACTAAAACCAAATTCGTCCCCCTGGTTCTCACCCGCTTGCTCGGCCGCCATTGCCCACCGGAACCATTTCTTCCAGCTCTATCGAAGCTGCTCGTCGAATCAAAACAGGCGCCTTTTCACCTCAGCACGGAACAAGTGTAAAAAAGTACTGAACGAAGCCAAGAGGGCATTTGCTACCAGAATTAGGCAACGCATAGCATCCTCTAAGTTTGGCTCCAAAGATTACTGGCGTCTCTGCAAAAGCGTGCTCAGCAGGAACAAGACTTCAATACCCCCACTAATCAATGAATTTGAAGTTCTCACCTCCCCAGCCGACAAGGCTGAATGCTTTGCCCGTAGATTCTCAACCAATTCGACACTGGACTCGTTAGGAATACCTACACCAGACTTCCCACCCAGAACTAAGGCTCAACTAAATAACGTCCACATAACACCCTCGCTGGTCGCCAAGATAATTGCACAACTTGACCCACACAAAGCGAGCGGCGGTGACGGAATCCCAGCCATAGTACTGAAGAAATGTGCCCCAGAACTCTCCTCTGTCCTCTCTAAACTCTATAACCTCTGCCTATCTGCTTCCTGCTTTCCTGCCTGTTGGAAGTCCTCCTGCGTAGTTCCTATATTTAAGAATTCTGGCGAACCCTCAGACCCCGCCAATTACCGTCCTATTAGTCTCCTTCCAATCTTTGACGGAATCCCAGCCATAGTACTGAAGAAATGTGCCCCAGAACTCTCCTCTGTCCTCTCTAAACTCTATAACCTCTGCCTATCTGCTTCCTGCTTTCCTGCCTGTTGGAAGTCCTCCTGCGTAGTTCCTATATTTAAGAATTCTGGCGAACCCTCAGACCCCGCCAATTACCGTCCTATTAGTCTCCTTCCAATCTTTGGCAAAGTTTTCGAAGCCATTATCAACGCTGAGGTGATTCAGCATCTTATGGCCAACGGGCTTCTCTCTGACAAACAGTACGGGTTTCGCTTCACCAGGTCTACTGCTGATATGCTAACGACCATTACCGAGTACATATACCAGGCACTCGACAAGAATGGTGAAGCCCAAACCGTTGCCTTGGATATCTCCAAAGCATTCGACAGGGTCTGGCATGCTGGCCTCTTGTGCAAACTGCGGAGCTATGGGATAACTAGACATCTGTTTGACCTCATCCAGTCTTTCCTCTCTAACCGCACATTGAAGGTGGTATTAAATGGGCATGCCTCCCAAAACTACCATACGAATGCAGGCGTCCCTCAAGGTTCCATCCTAGGTCCCACGCTCTTTCTGATCTACATTAATGATCTCCCCGACACCATTAGATCCCAAGTTGGCATGTATGCCGACGACACAACAATCTACTCTCGCATCGATCAGAAACCAGGTCTGGACGACAAAGTGAACCTCGCTACCATACTTGAAAGAGACCTCCAATCCGTAGTGGCCTGGGGTAGGAAATGGTTGGTAAATTTCAATGCCTTTAAAACAAAGCTGTTATCAACTAACCACTATAGACAATCGCATCTACCTCCCATTAGCATGGGACAGGCTAGCCTCCCAGAGAGTAAAATACTACGCCTCCTTGGCCTTACACTCTCGGTGGACCTCAAATGGAATGACTATATCGAATCCATTGCCAAATCTGCTGCTATGAAAGTCGGCTCCCTGTGCAGGGCCCGGAAATTTTTCCCACCTGAATCTATTCTGCACATATACAAATCTACCATCCACCCGTGTATTGAATATTGCTGCCATATCTGGTCGGGTGCCCCTGCTGCTCTCCATGGGCTTCTTGACAAAATACAAAGGAGGATCTGTAACGTGATTGATACTGACTTGGCAGACCGGCTGCAGCCGCTCTCTCACCGGCGTGATGTGGCTTCCCTGTGCCTCTTCTACAAGTACTATCATGGCTTCTGCTCTGATGAGCTTAGATCACTGGTGCCGCCTAAGCACGAATTTACACGAGATACTAGATTAGCAACTAGGTCCCACCCTTTTACAGTTAAACAAATAAGATGTAACCGTAAATTCTACTCCAACAGCTTCTTTTCTAGCGCTTCCCGCCTGTGGAACTCCCTTCCACAAGTCTGCTTTCCCGACAGTTACAATCTCCAGGTGTTTAAATGTAGGGTCAATAGACACCTCCTATCACACTAACTCCCAACTATTCTCAGAACACTCTCATCTACCCAACCCTCATTCTCAGTATCCTTACCTGCCTATCACCCAGCCTCTGACATTTCCTATATTTAATCATCCTTTCTCCACTCAATGTAGCCCCTGCGCAGTAGTGGCAGTGACATGCCTTGCTCGGGGTGAAACGCTTATAAAAAAAAAAAAAAAATTTCTTTTAAATATTGACAATATTTTGTTTTCTTTTCCACTTCAGAAATTTATTAATTTTATTAATTTGAAAATTTTTCAATCTTTTGTACCAACATTTGCCTTCGTTATTGGTATTCTTTAAATCAATTATATTAACAAGTTATGATATAGGCTCAGTCTCTTTTCAAAATGAATTAGCTCCCTTGAAGGCTGCTTTATAAAATAGAGAAATTTAGCTTATAATTTTCTTCAAATATCATTTATCTGAAATGCAGATAATTTTCATTGTCACATTAATGCAAACAACTGGCATAAATTTATTAAATTACAACAATTAAAAATTTTTAATTAATTTAAAATACCTGAATTTATTTGTATAAAAATGAAATTCTAAACAATGCAGACATTCAAATTTATATTCAATACCAAATGAAATTACGATATCATGTAGTTATACTGCCTTAGCTATCAAGTTTATGATTGAGCTACATAATCTTTAATTTTTTTCCATGACTATCATTATATAAATGTATGAATATATGTTTTTAATATAAGATATATATTTAATAAGTAACAGTACTATATAAATATATGCAAATTTATTGTTTATTTATATATATATATATATATATATATATATATATATATATAACAGCACTATATAAAGGTATGAAAATATATTGTTAATATAAGATTGGCTCATAAATATATTGTATTGTTAATATAAGATTGGCTTATAAATACTTACACGCAACTACCCTCGGGAAAGGTATTAATCCGCCTATTCCTTCCAGTTATGGGTTAAATAACAGGACAGATTGGGTTCTATAGCCTTGGTTGGCAACCAGTCTACCGCAGAAAGCAATGGCAAACTACTGCAGGATAATCTTCTGCCCAGTCAGTCATGATTCATTCGAAACATGATCGGCCAAGTGTGGATCACGTATGGCACTTAACTGACTGACTGAATATAATAGTTGTAAGCATGATTAAGGCCTTCTAGTAGGCATAAAGTGGGGGATCGGTTTTATATTGTTATGAAGTAATAAAGTGATCCCCCACTAATTACTACTTTATAATATAATGCAGCTCTTCCCCGTCCAGCTATGAGTCAAATAACAGGACAGATTGGGTTCTATAGCCTTGGTCAGCAACCAGTCTACCGCAGAAAGCAATAGCAACCTACTGTGGGATAATCTTCTGCCCAGTCAGTCATGTCCCTTTCGAGACATGATCGCCCAAGCGTGTATCACGTATGGCACTCAACTGACTGACTATAAATACCATCTTAGATTTTTTTCCTTTTTTTTTTTATTAGGATCTTATCTACTATAAAATGTTAACTGTATATTCTGTTAATTATTTAATGATGAAATTATAGTTATTTCTTGTAATCAGTCTTTCTGTTGTATATTCTTTCATTCTCAGGTATCTTGACAAAATGTCTCTTCACTGACATGTCACAGTTATTGATAGAGTAGGTTTGTGTGCACAGACCACTCTCATATAACTACCTTAATTGTCAAAGTTGTCATGACTATCAGCTTTTATTCTGAGAGTTAAAGGCATTCAAAGACCTGGTATAATCAAGGTTACTTCTGTTTGACCTTGTCATTATAAAATAAATCAAATATCTCCAGCAACATTGAGTTAAATATCATCAGTGCTCATCTTATATATTTTTTTTTAATAATTTTCTTTTCCTCAGGTCTATTCCGGCCTGAGAAAAACAAATCTTTGCTTGCACAACTCACAAGTTATTGTTTCTGTTAGTGCTTAAATTAATGTAAATATTTTCCGTATTCTAAAATATGTTTTTCTGCAATTGTTTTCATTTTAATTCCACAGGTGATAGTCCGAAAGGACAATGTTATACAATTACTGTGTAAAGGTGCAGACACGTTAGTGTTTGAGCGACTGTCTCCTGAAAGTGACAGCCTCAAAGAATTAACAACACATCATTTAAATGTGAGTAGAAAATAATTTCTTGCTATTAATCTCCCATTTCATTTTGGGTATCTCTTGAACTAATAGAATACCAAGTCCTCTCTTTCTCTCCACCTACTGACATTATTAATCAAATATGGAAGATTGCTGTTAATCTTGTTTTGCATAAATTTTTCTGTTGACAAGTAGAATAATTTTTGTTATATATTATCTGAGCTGTTGCATAATTTTGCAGAGAAGTGTATTTTTTATGAAACAGCAAAAATATGCAAATTAGCTAGCAAAAGAAAAATAGACATTGTTTTGATAAATATTTGATTGTCGTCAAAGTTAAGAATGAGGGCAAAATTCACCATGTCAGGAAAATATTTGATTGTTTTGAAACCAGCATAGCCAAGGTCAGATAATATGGGCCTTGAAATTATGTAAACAATGTGTCAAAAGATGATGTAGTTGCTTATCTAAAGTCAGATTACTGGTAGAAAATCGCAGTCGGTGAAATTTGAGATTGGAACCCAGACCAAGAAAGACACAGGGAAAACTGCGGATGAGCACAGCCTCTGGCTGTTTCGATGTGTATGTGCTGACAACTCTGATCCCACCTTCTACTCTACCCCACATCACCTGAGGAAGAATAAAGAATGCCTTTATTTATATACATGTGTTACAGTCGTCATTTTATAAGCATGGAAAAGCAAGCGATTTTATAAGAGAGAAGATAACAAGTTTTGGGACCCCTTTGTCAAATTGATTTAAAAAAAAAAAGAAAAACATTTAAAAAAATAATTACAAAAATACTTTGGAAATCACAAAAGGGAGAAAAAATAAATTAAATAAATAAAACAAAATAATTAAAAAAAAAAAAATATATATATATATAAATACACAAAATGAAGTAAAATAAAGTACAAGAAATATATGCACATAAACATGCACACACACACACACACACAAAAAGCCCTCCTCCACTTTGGCAAAAGTCAAATTAACGGTCAGGTCAACACATACTTAGATAAAATACGTATCAAAGCAGACTGATACCATCAGACCATAAAAAGCCCAACTATCAATCACACATATACATACCATAAACACACACACACATGCTCTAGCACACTTACACACACTGCAATTGACGACAGCAGCAACAGCTAGGAATGACTACTTGTTGAAAGGCACGAACTGAAACACAAGCTCTTCTAACATTCTGAAGATGAGATTTTAATCTCGAAATCTTAATAAATAGGTAATACCCAACTTCTTTACCTTCCTTTATTTTACTAAACTCAAAAAAACCTAACCATAGTCCAAAATTAATAATCTTCGTTCCATCGAAGCATATACTACACATGTTGTTTTGGTTCCAGTTTAACTTTTGTTGTCTTGGTATAAAATATACAACACTATTCATCATTTTAATGAAATAATAATCATCTTCGACAAATTGATATCCAACATTTTATTTTTATTGTTTCATTCATTGTTTTCACACAAATTGTATTTTTTTTTTTTTTTTTTTTTTTTTTTGCAAATGTGTTGGTAATGATTGGTACAACTGTTGATTTTTACATTTCATTTTTTTTTTTTTTCCATTTTGCTGACAATCTTTAGATATTTTTACAGCTTTTTACGCTTTCAATTTCACACTATAATTTGCTTGAACAGTGACATTCACTTCCTGACAGATCCTCTTTTCTATGTTTATGATGACTAGATCTGATTTCCTTGTCTAGGTGATCTCGTCTCACTTTTTCTATTACTAAACCAAGCCATCAAAGTATTTATCCTGATGGCTCCAAGGATGCAAAGGACACTAGTGCGGAAGTGACAGAAAGAAACTACCAAAAAAGTACGAATACCAAATGAAGCATCCATATTTAGTGCTGAAGCAATTGCCATAGACATGGCACTTGATACCATAACTGAAGATAACAACAAAAAATTTATTATTTACTCCGATTCACTGTCCATCTTAAAGGCTCTGAAAGGAAGAAAACTGGACAACCCACTTATAACAAACCTATTCCATAAAATCAATAACCTAGAACAAAAAAAATAAAAACAAATTATAATCTGCTGGATCAGTCAGTTGAGTGCCATACGTGATGCACACTTGGGCGATCATGTCTCGAAAGAGACATGACTGACTGGGCAGAAGATTATCCCGCAGTAGGTTGCCATTGCTTTCTGCGGTAGGCTGGTTGCCATCCAATCTGTCATGTTGTTTGACTCATAGCTAGAGGGGGAAGAGATGCAGTATATTAAGTAGAAATTAGTGGGGGGATCAGTTTATTACTTCATAACAATATAAAACCGGTCCCCACTTTATTTTTTTATTTTTTTTTTTATAAGCGTTTCACCCCGGGCAATGCATGTCACTGCCACTACTGTGCAGGGGGCTACGTAGAGTGGAGAAAGGCTGATTAAATATAGGAAATAACAGAGGGTTGGTGATAGGCGGGTGAGGATACCGAGAATGAGGGTTGGGTAGATGAGAGTGTTGTGAGAATAGTTGGGAGTTAGTGTGATAGGAGGTGTCTATTGACCCTACATTTAAACACCTGGAGATTGTAACTGTCGGGAAAGCAGACTTGTGGAAGGGAGTTCCACAGGCGGGAAGCGCTAGAAAAGAAGCTGTTGGAGTAGAATTTACGGTTACATCTTATTTGTTTAACTGTAAAAGGGTGGGACCTAGTTGCTAATCTAGTATCTCATGTAACTTCGTGATTAGGCGGCACCAGTGATCTAAGCTCATCAGAGCAGAAGCCATGAAAGTACTTGTAGAAGAGGCACAGGGAAGCTACATCATGCCAGTGTGAGAACGGCTGCAGCCGGTCTGCCAAGTCAGTATCAACCACGTTACAGATCCTCCTTTGTATTTTGTCAAGAAGCCCAAGGAGAGCAGCAGGGGCACCCGACCAGATATGGCAGCAATATTCAATACACGGGCGGATGGTAGATTTGTATATGTGCAGAATAGATTCAGGTGGGAAAAATTTCCGGGCCCTGCACAGGGAGCCCACTTTCATAGCAGCAGATTTGGCAATAGATTTAATATAGTCATTCCATTTGAGGTCTGCCAAGAGTGTAAGGCCAAGGAGGCGTAGTATTTTACTCTCTGGGAGGCTAGCCTGTCCCATGCTAATGGGAGGTAGATGCGATTGTCTATGGTGGTTAGTTGATAACAGCTTTGTTTTGGAGGCATTGAAATTTACCAACCATTTCCTACCCCAGGTCACTACGGATTGGAGGTCCCTTTCAAGTGCAGCAGCGAGGTTCACTTTGTCGTCCAGACCTGGTTTCTGATCGATGCGAGAGTAGATTGTGTCATCGGCATACATGCCAACTTGGGATCTAATGGTGTCGGGGAGATCATTAATGTAGATCAGAAAGAGCGTGGGACCTAGGACAGAACCTTGAGGGACGCCCGCGTTCGTATGGTAGTTTTGGGAGGCATGCCCATTTAATATCACCTTTAATGTGCGGTTAGAGAGGAAGGACTGGATGAGGTCAAACAGATGTCCAGTTATCCCATAGCTCCGCAGTTTGCACAAGAGGCCAGCATGCCAGACCCTGTCGAATGCTTTGGAGATATCCAAGGCAACGGTTTGGGCTTCACCATTCTTGTCGAGTGCCTGGTATATGTACTCGGTAATGGTCATTAGCATATCAGCAGTAGACCTGGTGAAGCGAAACCCATACTGTTTGTCAGAGAGAAGCCCGTTGGTCATAAGGTGCTGAATCACCTCGGCGTTGATAATGGCTTCGAAAACTTTGCCAAAGATTGGAAGGAGACTAATAGGACGGTAATTGGCGGGGTCTGAGGGTTCTCCAGAATTCTTAAATATAGGTACTACGCAGGAGGACTTCCAACAGGCAGGAAAGCAGGAAGCAGATAGGCAGAGGTTATAGAGTTTAGAGAGGACAGAGGAGAGTTCTGGGGCACATTTCTTCAGTACTATGACTGGGATTCCATCACCGCCGCTCGCTTTGTGTGGGTCAAGTTGCGCTATTATCTTGGCGACCAGCGAGGGTGTTATGTGGACGTTATTTAGTTGAGCCTTAGTTCTGGGTGGGAAGTCTGGTGTAGGTATTCCTAACGAGTCCAGTGTCGAATTGGTTGAGAATCTATGGGCAAAGCATTCAGCCTTGTCGGCTGGGGAGGTGAGAACTTCAAATTCATTGATTAGTGGGGGTATTGAAGTCTTGTTCCTGCTGAGCATGCTTTTGCAGAGACGCCAGTAATCTTTGGAGCCAAACTTAGAGGATGCTATGCGTTGCCTAATTCTGGTAGCAAACGCTCCCTTGGCTTCGTTCAGTACTTTTTTACACTTGTTCCGTGCTGAGGTGTAAAGGCGCCTGTTTTGGTTCGACGAGCAGCTTCGATAGAGCCGGAAGAAATGGTTCCGGTGGGCAATAGCGGCCGAGCAAGCGGGTGAGAACCAGGGGGATGAATTAGGTTTTAGTTGGAATTTTCTGGCAGGGATAAAAGCATCGATGCCAGCCTTAACCCAAGAGGAGTCTTCGGAGGCACAGTCTTCGACAGGAAGATTGAAGACGTTGTTCCAGGGGACGTCGCAGAGGAAGTCCCTGAACGAGTCCCAGTCGGCTCTTTGGTAGCAGTATGATATTCTGCTGGTCTGGTTTTCTTGGGTAGAGTTAGTGTGGATTGATATGTTTACGGAGACTACGGCGTGGTCAGAGTTTCCAAGGGGGCAGAGTTGCCTGGTAGTGCAGGAGTCTGGGATGGAGGTAAAACAAAGGTCGAGTAAAGAGTCCCTTCCATTAGGGTTTTTAGAGAAACGCGTGGGGAAGTCCACCACTTGCGTTAGACCTTGGGCTATTGAAAAGTGCATGGTGCGGATCCCAGCAAGGTCGCTGGTTGAGTTTTCAAGCCACTTGGTGTGGTGGGCGTTAAAATCGCCAAACACAAATATATGGGCAGATGGGTGAGAAGAAATGGCCCTGTCGATGTTAGTCGAGATGCAATCAAGTAACGTACAGTCAGAGGAGGAGGGGGAGCGGTAGAGGAAGAAGAGATAGCTAACCGAGCTTAGAAGTGAGAGACGGAAGCACATGAAGGAATGATCAAGGGATTCAAGAGATGTGACCCTGGCTAGGGGGAGTTGTTCGCTGACATATACACCAAGCCCATGCATATGGACATTGGAGTCCTTCCTGAAGAGAGGAAGGTAACCAGGAACGAACAGCTCTGAAGAGGGGATAGAAGGGTCAAGGTTAGTCTCACATATAGCTAAGATATCGGGTGAGTTAGTTAGAAGGAAAGACTCTACACTATTAAAGTTACTGCGAATACCTCGTATATTTGTGAAGGTAATGCAGATAGGTTTGGGTGATTTACGACTAGCTGGTTTAGGCTTGCTATTTTGTTTGTTTAATTTCATGCTGGTTATAGTTGTGGATAGAGAGAGGTCTAGAGTAGGGTCAGATGGTCGTTAATTGCAGCAGGTGAAGGATGGAGAATGGCACCGCCTGCAGCATAATGTGGCCTCGAGGTTGCCCATCGGAAATTCATGCAGGGACGCCCGTCCATGCCCGAAATGGCACTACAGGAACCCCGATATTATTCAACTGTTGATCAGAGCAGCCTCTCGAGACGCTACGCAAGAGTTCGGGCTCCTAACTACCAGTCGGAAGCAGCAACCAGGAAACTGCCAACCCGGTACCCTCAGAATGAAGAGACATTGCCACCATACTCACCAACTGCAAAAAGCTTCCAGCCGAACCGACATAAAGACCAAAAAAGAGAGAGATGAACCGGGAACCCCTTCCTAAACAAGAAACAAGGCGATCACCTCTACTCCTGTCCAAAAGAAGGGGGTGGAGTGTGAGACCGGGCGATAGAAGGTACTATCTACTCCAATTAAAAAAAAGAATAAATGTGTGACTGAAGTTAATTAAGTTTTAACTTAGTATAAGTCAAACCTAAGGCCTTAATCATGTTTCCAACTATTATATTCAGTCAGTCAGTTAAGTGCCATACGTGATACACACTTGGGCAATCATGTATCGAAAGAGACATGACTGACTGGGCAGAAGATTATCCTGCAGTAGTTTGCCATTGCTTTCTGCGGTAGACTGGTTGCCGACCAAGGCTATAGAACCCAATCTGTCCTGTTATTTAACCCATAACTGGAAGGAAGAGATGGATTAATACCTTTCCCAAGGGTATTTGCACGTAAGTGAATGCAATGAATTCAACTTAGACTATATGCAATAATCATAAACCCTTTACCGGCATGAAATGACTACCAAGGTTGAAATGCCATTAAATCTAATAATCATATCCATTACTAAACAAAGGAAAACTCTGGTTCATGCCTGTATTCTAAACCTGCACACTACAATCACATGCTTTGTATTATGATTATTAGTGTGGCATAATTTCTTTTCCTTTTACAAAAAAAAAGGGAAATAATTGATTCATTGCTGCTGATTGATTTGTGGATGAAAGTGTCATAATGGTTATTGTTACGGAAGATAGAAATCAGCAGGCTGGGTACAAATTCCAGCCGAGGCTGTTACATTTGCTTTGCACAAATAACCTAAAAAAAAAATAAAAATAACAAGAATACCTCTCTTTTCTGTTCTGAGAAGACGTGATTTCCTAGCTTTTATGAGGGAAAAATCTGAATTTAAAGTACTTACCAACATGTCTTGGGCTGGTTTGGCACAGTAAGGCCAATTGCATGTGCAGTAAGGTGCAAAAAAGGTATTCCTTGTATTGATATCTGGCCTTTCACTGCAACTGATTAGCACTCTGGCACTGCATGTTGTCATTTGATTTTGGAAAGTGTTGAGGGGCTGGGTGTGGACCTTTTTGTGACATTTCAAATCACCTAAATCCATTCATGCCCATCTTATTCCTTTAAAGAAAGCATCCTCATCCTTTGCATGGCATTTTGATTCAGACTAATTGACACATTCAATGTGTATAAAATTATTGATGCCCGATCAATATCATAGATATTTTTTTTTATAAAACAAAATGTGATTTTTGTCTATTAGAAAATTAATTATCTTCCAAATTTTTATTTTATTTTTGGCTTTTCTTCATATTCTAGGAATTTGCTCAGGAAGGTCTGCGCACTTTGTGCCTTGCTAGTAAAGAAATTGATCCAGAATATTATCATGAATGGAAGAAAAGATATCACGAGGCCACGTAAATGTCTTTTTTTATTGGTTTTATTTACATTTATGTTATTCATTTTTTTATTGCATTTTTCTTTATTACCATTTTTTTATCAACTTTTATTTTGTTGTCCTTTTATTATTGTACATTGTTTTATAGCTTTTGTTTTTGTTTTTATAGTATTTTGTTTATCTTGTTTTGTTTTTTGTATTTTTTGTTTTTATGCTTTTTTGATTTTTGTTTCTTTGTTTATTTCTGTTTGAATTTCTGGGATGATTTGTTCTCATATTTTTTTTCTTTTTTCCACAATTTACATGTGACTTTCGTTCTTATCTTTGTTAACGTTTATATCTTGTTTTTGTTTTTCTGCTTTTCATCATATTTTTTATTTTGTATTTTTTCTCCTCTTTTCTATTTAGTCCATTGTTTTTCAATTTTATCTTTCTATGTTTTTAATAGCAATTTGTTTAGAGTCTTTTATTTTTTTCTAGTCCTTTAGTTGTTTTTTTTTAAATTTATATTAGTCTGTTGTTTGTCATTTTTTTCAGTAATTTTAATTTATATTTTTATAGTCATTTGTTTCTTTAATTTTATAGCCTTTGTTTTTGTAATTAATTTTTGTGTTTTTTATCATTTTTTTTTTTTTCAAATTTGGAACTTTTTTCAAGACCCTAGTTTTTTGCTCCCATTATTTGTTATTAACTGTTCTTGTAACATTTTCTGGAGATGAGTAAATTTTGTTCTAGCGTAATGCATTATTATTATTATAATGCATTATTTTTATAATGCATTATTATTATAATGCATTATTTTCTGTCATAAATTGGAAGATAATATATGGATCGAATCTCAACATGATAGAATAAAGTAAAAGAGAGATATATGCCATTAAGCAAAATTCAAATTCATCAGAACAATTACCATACAAGACAACTTTCATTTTTCAATTTGATAAGACTGAATCAGTTCAAAAAATTCTCTATAAATACCATAACCTTTCAACTTGTGAGAGAAACCATTATGTCGAACCCTGTCAAATACCTTCAAGATATCCAAAGCAATAATCATTAATACATCAGCAGTTAACCTATTAATTATTAGATACTAAAGTCCTCAAAATTGGTTGGTGTTAGTTGGTGCTAGCTTGGAAACGGACGTTAAACAATGGTGATGTTGTTAAATACACAAACGTAACATTTTAAAAATACTTCTGCACAGACTTTTTTTAAAGGCACTCTCTGGCTATTTGTCATTGTACAATCAATATGATGATACGAATGAACGTCCCTGCAAGAAGGGAAAGTAACTTTGATTTTGGTTATGATAACCATTTCTTTTTTTTAATTAAAGTTAAATAAAAAATATTAAATTTGTCTATGACACTTTTAAGCTAAAAAGAATTTATAGTAATTTTCAGCTCAATCTATTAGTTCTGTAGTCAATTGCTCATAATTTCATACACATTTCTAGTTCCTGGGGATCTGCTATGAGGCAGCACCTCCAGATTACACTAAAATAGTTAAGATCTGGATTCACATCCCATTACCTCCAGCAAAAACTAGTAAATTTTTCATGGTAATTGTTCTGATGAACTTTCCTTTTTGATACCTTCTTCTATGTGCCCTGTCCTTTCGGGACATAGGCGATTATGGCTTTCCACATCTCCCTATCCCTAGTGGCTCTTTGCATGCTTTCTTCTGTTACACCACACAACCCTCGTTCACCTGATCAGGTCCTTCGAATATGTTATCTGCTGCCTTCCTCTGTCTCTTTTTCCCCTCTATCTGGCCTATTAGTATCAGGTTCTCCAAACCCTCCTTCCTCATTGCATGTCCCAGGAACTTTAGTTGTCTCTTCCTGATGCTCAGTATTAATTTCCTTTTCGTTTCCATCCTTTCCAAAATCTCATCATTGCTCACATGCTCGATCCATGATATCCGCAGCATCCTTCTGTAGAACTACATTTCAGTTACTTCAAGTTTTTCCTTCATCTTCGATGATATTGTCCAACATTCACTGCCATATTAAAGAACCGATATCACGTAGCATTCCAGTAGTCTCTTCTTTGTTTCTATCGAAATTGTTCTGTTTCTTAATACTTTACTCAACTTCTGGAATGCTTCCTTCACCATGCCAATTCACCTTCGGATCTCTGTGTCTCACTTTCCGTTGTCTGTTATAACACTTTCCAGGTATTTAAATTTTTGTACCTGCTTGATTTTAGTATCCCCCACCTGTATTTGGCATTTTGGGCTGCCCTTTTTGCTGATGACTATGCATCCGTTTTTCTTGCAGTTTATGTGTAGTCCTTTCTTGTCACTCTCTTCAGCTACCTTCTGTAGGAGGTCTTGTAGTTTCCTTTCCATGTCTGCTATCAGCACTGTATCATCTGCATACTTTGTTGTTTAAATTGTGGCCTCCAATGCCGAACTCTGGCATAACTTCTATGGTCCTTAGAATAGTCTCGCTGTCAAGCAGAGTACTTGATTGGCAAAAAAGTCTCATTTTACAGATGAAATGGCTACATGTAACCTTTAATTTCTATGCTAACAGTTTCCTCTCTTGAACTTTTCCAGCCAACTTTGATCTTCAAGAATATGAATGCAATGCATTCCTACATGTTTTTATTTTGTAGATTGTGAAGTTAACCATATTTTTTTTTCTTTTGATCTTGAACTTGTCTTGTCCAGGCTGCATCAGTTTTTCTGATTATTTTATTTTCACTTTTGACTGTAGCACGTCCATGGAAAACCGTGAAGAAAAAGTGAATGATTTGTTTGAAGAAATTGAGAAGAACATGATTTTACTTGGCGCTACTGCAATAGAAGATAAACTCCAAGATGGAGTACCAGAAACAATAGCAAACCTTGCCTTATCTGGAATAAAAATTTGGGTGCTAACTGGTGACAAACAAGGTGAATATAATCAATTCCTGTAAAACTTTGTCCAAGATCTTGAACTTTCTTTTAAAGAAACAAAAACTGATTTTTCGTATTTTCAATTCTAGCACTCTTTTAACTTTAGCAATAAAAGAAAATAATAACCTGTAAATTTCTATAATTTTCAAGTTTACAATAGTCTGTTACAAGGACAAAATTGTGAGAATGTGGTAATATTGTACAAAATACAATTTTAAAAGATTTTTTTCTACACTTTATCTTTCACTCTGATTAGTTTTAAGTGCTTTCACTTTGAATTTTTTTGTTTATCATTTTACCCTAACCAAGGCAAGAAAGCCACTAAGATGTAATAGTTTACGGAGAATGAAAGAAACAAAGAGAAAAATAAGAGAACTGGAATCAAGGAGACAGAAGATCATGATTGACATTGCATTTACATTTTTGAAGATCCTAGTTGAAAGGAAAGCAAGAAATCAGTTCCACAGACCAAAAAAATGCGGAAGAAACAATAGCAGTGTCAACAGTGAAATTACGAGGCTTAGCTACTAATAACAGAAATAGTTTTTTTGCCCTCATTGCAAAAAATATCCACCAAACTTTTGTCAGTGCTTAACAAGTTAAGAAGTCAGGGCTTGATTTTACATTGTATCTCTATAATGTACAGGTCACCTCTTCTAAATAGATAACTAATCAATATTTTTTTTTATTCTGAAATGTCATGATCTCAAGAATACTAATCTAAAGAAGATTTTTCTCTGTTTTTTATGAGTGGATCTGCTTAAGTAGTGCTCGTTTCAATTGCAGATATAATTTTTTTTAATTGTTTTGTTTTTTTTGTCTACAAAATTTGGCTAGGATTTCCCAAAGTCATTTTTTAGCAAGAGTAAATATTTAGGATTTCGATCTAAACATATGTTTATAAATTAAATTTTTACAAAATGCATTAACTCCGACATATTTTTAATTTTTATTTGTTTAAACATTATTTTTAATGGATACTCATATTTGGGTAGATGCTGTTTCTTTTTTATAATTAAACAGTATATTTATTGATATCTAATTGCTTGAATAATCAAGAAATCTTATGAAAATATGCATCCACTAGCAGGATTCAAACCTGCATCCCCTAGGGGAAAACCTGGCATGTCTT
Organism: Ascarosepion bandense; assembly: GCA_037127315.1. Lineage (NCBI taxonomy): Eukaryota > Metazoa > Mollusca > Cephalopoda > Sepiida > Sepiidae > Ascarosepion > Ascarosepion bandense. The sequence continues at coordinate 7,056,170 of JBBBDQ010000501.1, read as the reverse complement.
AATGGTTTGACCATGGAAGGCTCACAAACAAAGCCTGAATAATGCTTTTAAGTTTTGTGGGGTTTTTTTTGTTTTTTTGTTTTGTTTTTTTTTACATCCTAAAACTGGGTCCCACCCATTCACAGTCAGGTTAGCCAAATGCAGATGACAATTCTACTCATGCAGCTTCTTCTCTCGCAGTTCCCGCCTGTGGAACTTACTCCCATATTCTTGCTTTCCTGATGGCTACAACCTCCAGAAATTTAAATGCAAAGTCAATACTCATCTACTAACCACTGGACACTAGCTCTCTCCCCACCCCCATATAACCTTCCCTTTCTCTCCACCTATGTATCTGTCATCGCACCTGCATTCTCATTGCTCCTTTCCAACTAGTTTGTACTCCTTACTCTTTTCTAATTAATCTTTTTACAGTTATGTAGCCCCCCGCACATCAGTGGCATTTCTGCCTTGCTCAGGGTGAAATGATTAAAAAAAAAAAAAAATGATCCTGAGCTGTTCTTTGCTTAAAGAATGAAACGGTGTATAGCATTTCAGAAGTTTGACTGCAAAAACTACTGATGGGTCTGTAAAAATGTGTTAAATAACAGCAAGTCCTGAATCCCCACTTTTAATCAATGAATTTGAAGTTCTCACATCTTCAGCAAACAAGGCTGAATGCTTTACTCACAGATTCTTCACAAACTCAACATTTGATCTGTCTATGGTATTTGCACCCAACTTCCCCACCTAAAACTGAGGCTCAATTGAGTGACATTCACATTACTCTCTTGCTGGTCTCTGATAAAATTTCAAAGCTTGACCTCCATAAGGTGAGTGAAGATGATGGAATCCTAATCATTGTCCTGAAGAAATGTGCCCCTGAACTCTCTTCTGTCCTCTCCAAACTCTACAGCTACTGCATCTCTGCTTCTTGCTTCCTTGCCTTCTGGAAGTCTTCATCTGTGATTCCTGTATTTAAGAACACTGGAGAACCCTCAGACCCCTCTAATTATCACCCTATCAGCCTCCTACCAATTTTTGACAACATGCTCGAGGCTATTATCAATGCTGAAGTGGTTCAACATCTCACAGCCCACCGCCTCTTCTCCAATAAACAGTATGGTTTCCACTTCACCAGGTCTACTTCTGATATATTAACGACCATCACAGAGTATATATACCAGGCTCTTGATAAGAATGGCAAAGCTTGAGCTATTGCACTAGACATCTCCAAATCATTTGACAGTCTGGTATGCTGGTTTTCTATGCAAGCTACATGGCTATGATAGAACTAAGGGGATTGTTTGACCTAATCCAGTCTTTCCTTTCAAATTATGTAATGAATGTAGTATTGAATGGGCATGCTTCCAGATATATGAAAACAAGTGTACCTCAAGGCTCTATTCTAGGTCCTACAATTTTTCTGATCTTCATAAACAATCTCTCTGATGTAATCAGATCCCATGTAGGCATTTGTGCTGATGAGACAACAATTTACTCTCCCCTCGATAAAAAATCTGCCGAGACTGACAAAGTAAATTTCGCTACTGATCTTGAAAAGGACCTACAATCTATGGTGGACTGGGGCAAGAAATGGCTCATAAATTTTAATCCTTCTAAAATGAAGCTGCTATCATTTAACCACCATAGACAACTGCTTCTACCCCACATCAGAACGGATCAGGCTATTCTCCCTGAAAGCAAAACACTATGCCTCTTAGGTCTAAATCTATCAACTGACCTCAAATGGAATAACTACATTGAATCCAGAGCCAAATCTACTGCTCAGAAGTTTGGTTCCTTTTGTCAGGCCAGTAAGTTTTTCTTTTCTAAATCCATCTTGCATTGAATACTGCTGTCACATCTGGTTGGGTGCCACTGCTATTCATTTCGGGCTTCTTGACAAAATCCAACAAAGAATCTAATGTAATTGATTCCAACCTGGTAGCTCAACTGCAGCCACTTCCTCACTGACATAACGTGGCTTCCCTCTGTCTCTTTTACAAATACTTTCTGCTCCAATGAGCTTAGCTCCCTGATGCCCCCTCTGCATGAATTTAGTCAAGCTATTACACTAGCAGCAAGGTCCCACCCTTTTACAGCAAAACCAATTAAATGTAACCACAACTTCTACTCTAACAGCTTCTTTGTTCACACTTCTTGCCTGTGAAATTCCCTTTCATATACTTGTTTCCCTGAAAACTGCAGTCTCCAAGAATTTAAATGCAAAGTCAATTGCCATCACTTATCTTCTTGACTTCCATTCTTTCCCTGACAACCCTTGTATAATATTCTTTACATTCAACTCCACTCTCATGCAGCTCTCTTCACACCTGTATTCTCATTCTCTGACTCCCCTGTAACTTGTTCTTTCTCATCTCACCTCTTATGTAACCCCCTACACACTAGTAGTAGTTCTGCCTTGCTTGGGGCAAAATGGTTAGGGTGAAAAAAAAAAAACGCATGTTCCCGATTTTTTTTTATATATTCATATCTGCTCTGTTTTCATATCCTAATGTACACAGACATTTTATTTATGAAATTTTTGTGAGACGGATTAACTTTGACATATTTAAATAAATAAAAATAGGAAAATATGTGTCCTGTAGTATTTGAAACTGCATTCCCTATTGAAAAAAAATTATTAGATCTGACGTGTCTTAACTGCTCGACCATGCAGAGGATGCATATTTTCCTAAAAATATTTCTCGATTATTCAAGCCAATAGATGTAAATAAATATACTGTTTAATTTTTTTAAAAATTAAAAAAAAAAAACAATTTATTCAAATACAAATATCTACAAAAAATAATGTTTAAACAAATTAAAATTAAAAACATGTCTACCTATAGTCATGAAGGCACTGTTTTGAGTGGATTTTTTGGTTTTTTGGGTTTGTTTTTTCTTATAAAACATTGATTCTTACAATGGCTGAATTCATCTATAGAAAGTTCTGAATCTACTGTAATTTTTTTTTTTGTCAGCTTAAATAAAGATTTCAAAGTAAATACTGTCAGTTAAGTGCCATATGAGATACACTCTTGGGCTATCATATCTTTTAATCTATGACTAAGCAGCAAATTTTTTCTTAGTAGTTTGCCATTTATTTCTGCATTAGATTGGTTGCCAACCAAGTCTGTGGAACCTAATCTGTCCAGCTATTTAACCAATAGCTGGAGGGAGAAGTGACGGATTAATACCTTTTCCACAGGGTAATTGCATGGAACAAATACAACTTGAATTCAAACTGAATTCATTGCATTCACTTAAACAAATATACTCTTGAGAAAGATGTTATTTGAATAACAAAAATACAAGAGTGTATATGTTACTTGGCTAATTCTCGCACTCATATGGTCAAAATCTGGGATGTATTAGCTCATCAATTTTACGTTAATCATAATCTTTTTCTTCTATAATATAGAATCTTATAAAGTTCAAATAAATGACTAAATTTGATTAAAGCACGATGAAATGTTTTGTAAGAAAATAGCTGATATTCAAATAAAATTTTATTTTTCTAAATTTTCTCAAATATTTTGGGGAGCATGTTTTATTTTTGGTTGTTCTTTTACTTTAGAACGAAAGAAGTTAAAATATCATGAACACACGTCAGTACAGACACAAAATAGGCCTCGGATTGCATGTGAACATGTTTGTCAATACCAGTTACATACAGGTTTTTTGTTTTTTTTTCATTAGCAATGGTACATGTTTGGCATGTCTAGATATGGGCCTCTCTGAAACTGGTCAAGATCCGGACCTTTGTAAGACACCTCATGCCAATAAAAGCAAGGGAAAATCAACAATTAAGACCCTGTGTCTTCTGTAGTTGGTTCCATGGACATTTTTGTTACTTCCCATCTTTTTTCCCCTTTCTGCCTGTTATCATCGTAGTTGCTGCGTGATTAACTGGTAAGGTCCTTCCCTGTCCAACCTCAACTGACTCTTTGCTTACATTACAACAATGAACTTTACACTTGACTCTAAAAGCTTTATTACATCAGAATAATTTCTTTTTATTTCAGAGACTGCCATTAATATTGGTTACTCATGCAAACTACTGACTGATGAGATGGAAGAAATTTTTATTGTCGATGGTGAGGAATATGATGAGGTACATGACCAACTAAAGAGGTCATTGCAACAGCTAAATGAAATGTTAGAGAGCCATTACCAAAATGTTCGTTTTGGCAATGGTACAGTGTCTTCGGAGGAGGAGGGAGAGACGGGCAGGTCAAATTTTGAAAAAGAGCAAACATGTCAGTTTGCTCTGGTCATAAATGGCCACAGTCTGGTAAGTAAATAAATATGGCTTTTTGCTTTTTGAATTGGGTAGTAAGAAAGATTTCTCTGTGGTTGTCTATGAACATTAACTGGCATTTAATAATGGGTATGAATGTTTTAGTGTTCCCTCCTGGTTCACTCTCCACCCATATCTATTGAACAGGTGAAGAGGCTCATCCCTTGTTTCCTGTTTAGGATGTGGTTCCCGGCTTTCTTTTTTTTTTTTTTTTTTTTTTTTTCCAATCTTCTTTCACTTTTTTTTTTCTTTTTTTCTCAATTGGAGTAGATAGACTGAACTATCACCCGGTTCACACTCCACCCATATCTATTGAACAGGTGAAGAGGCTCATCCCTTGTTCCCTGTTTAGGATGTGGTTTCCGGCTTTCTCTTTTCCAATCATTTTACACTTAAGTAGCCCTATGCGCATCAGTGGCGTCACTGCCTTGCTTGGGGTGATATGATTTTAAAAAAAAAAAAATTGTTAGCTTAAGTAACTTTTGATAGAGAATTACATGAGATGTAATTTTAAATTGGGTAGTAAGAAATATTTCTCTGGTTGTCTATGAACATTAACTGGCATTTAATAATGGGTATGGATGTTTTAGTGTTCCCTAAATATTATCATTCAAATAATTGTTAGCTTAAGTAACTTTTGATAGAGAATTACTTGAGATGTGCAAAAATAAAACACAATTGCTTTTGTATTTGTCTATACTTCTGAGATGAGGTCGTATTTACATTATTTATTTTTTAATAATCATTTCACCCCAAGCAAGGCAGAAATGCCGCTGGTGGGCAAGAGGTTACAATGAGAGAAAAACAAGTACAGGGGGGGTGTTGAAGAAAAGAGATGGATGGGAATCAAGTCAATAAAAGATGGCAATTGACATTGCATTTAAGCTTTTAGAGATTTGTACCTATCAGGGCAGTAAGCGAACGGAAGTTAGTTCCACAAACAAGAAGTGCAGGAAAAGAAACTGTTAGAGTAGAAGAGGCTGTTCCCTTTAACTATTTTTAAAAAGGGTGGGACCTTCATGCCAACCTAGTAGCACGAGTTGGTGTACCAAAGGGAGGAAAATGCTTGTCGAAGCAGTTTGCATGAAAATACTTGTAAGAAAGACAGAAGCCACATCACATTGGTGAGAAAGTGAGTGAAGGTGAGCTGCCAGGTCAGGATTGATTATATTGCAGATCTTCCTTTGGATTTTGTTGAGAACCTCAAGATGAATAGCACGAGCACCCAACCAGATATGGCAACAGTATTCAATGCACAGACAAATGGTAGATTGATTTATTTACATTGTTTGGACAGTTGAGCTCATTTGTATTGTCATGTTTATGATGTTTCAGCCATAGTATGCTTCAGCCTTCCTCAGATGCTAAGAATTTTGAACTGAGCCCTTTGTTCCATTTGGTTTCTTCTGCAGTAGAAAATATCGTTTGTTCCATTTGGTGTCTTCTGCAGTAGAAAACATTGTTTGTTCCATTTGGTGTCTTCTGCAGTAGAAAACATTGTTTGTTCCATTTGGTGTCTTCTGCAGTAGAAAACATTGTTTGTTCCATTTGGTGTCTTCTGCAGTAGAAAACATTGTTTGTTTCATTTGGTGTCTTCTGCAGTAGAAAACATTGTTTGTTCCATTTGGTGTCTTCTGCAGTAGAAAACATTGTTTGTTCCATTTGGTGTCTTCTGCAGTAGAAAACATTGTTTGTTCCATTTGGTGTCTTCTGCAGTAGAAAACATTGTTTGTTCCATTTGGTGTCTTCTGCAGTAGAAAACATTGTTTGTTCCATTTGGTGTCTTCTGCAGTAGAAAACATTGTTTGTTCCATTTGGTGTCTTCTGCAGTAGAAAACATTGTTTGTTCCATTTGGTGTCTTCTGCAGTAGAAAACATTGTTTGTTCCATTTGGTGTCTTCTGCAGTAGAAAACATTGTTTGTTCCATTTGGTGTCTTCTGCAGTAGAAAACATTGTTTGTTCCATTTGGTGTCTTCTGCAGTAGAAAACATTGTTTGTTCCATTTGGTGTCTTCTGCAGTAGAAAACATTGTTTGTTCCATTTGGTGTCTTCTGCAGTAGAAAACATTGTTTGTTCCATTTGGTGTCTTCTGCAGTAGAAAACATTGTTTGTTCCATTTGGTGTCTTCTGCAGTAGAAAACATTGTTTGTTCCATTTGGTGTCTTCTGCAGTAGAAAACATTGTTTGTTCCATTTGGTGTCTTCTGCAGTAGAAAACATCGTTTGTTCCATTTGGTGTCTTCTGCAGTAGAAAACATCGTTTGTTCCATTTGGTGTCTTCTGCAGTAGAAAACATCGTTTGTTCCATTTGGTGTCTTCTGCAGTAGAAAACATCGTTTGTTCCATTTGGTGTCTTCTGCAGTAGAAAACATCGTTTGTTCCATTTGGTGTCTTCTGCAGTAGAAAACATCGTTTGTTCCATTTGGTGTCTTCTGCAGTAGAAAACATCGTTTGTTCCATTTGGTGTCTTCTGCAGTAGAAAACATCGTTTGTTCCATTTGGTGTCTTCTGCAGTAGAAAACATTGTTTGTTCCATTTGGTGTCTTCTGCAGTAGAAAACATTGTTTGTTCCATTTGGTGTCTTCTGCAATAGAAAACATCGTTTGTTCCATTTGGTGTCTTCTGCAATAGAAAAAATCTCAATATTATTTTTGAAATGCTTATTTGCAGCTGGTTGAAATGTGGTTTGATTTGTAATTTAATTTTTTTTTTCTTTTGCAATAAATAATTCTACATTTTCCTTTCTTCTTAGATTCATGCTCTAAAGAAGGACATGGAACTATTACTTTTAGATCTCGGATGCCTCTGTAAGGCTGTTATCTGCTGCCGTGTTACCCCCCTGCAGAAAGCATTGGTGGTTGATCTTGTGAAGAAGAATAAGAAATCAGTTACTCTTGCAATCGGGGATGGTGCCAATGACGTCAGCATGATTAAGAGTAAGTAACAAATAAAACTTTTTTTTAAGTACCTCATTTTTTTTTTTGTTGATATTTTTGAAATGAAGTACTTAATTTACATTGTTTAGGCTGCAGTCCTCATATTCTAATGTCATATTCACAATGTTTTGGCCATTGTATACCTCAACCTTTTTCAGGTGATTGGAATTTAGTGCCGAACCCTTTATTTCAATCACTGGAGTAGATTGTTCTCATTCCATGAGTCATGCCACTTACAGATGTTTTAGTTATCTCCATTTAGCACAACTCTCTAAGTTTTATTTATTTTTGTCACAATGTACTGCACTCTCAACATTCTGGGTTAAGTCACTGGATCCAACCAATACCTGGGGACAGCAGTGGTGAACAAAAAAAAATAGAAAATAAAACTTAGGGAGTTGATATAAAGGGAAATAACTAAAACATTTGGAAGTGGCATGACTCATGGAATGAGAACAATCTACTCCAGTGATTGAAATAAAGGGTCTGGTTGAAAATTCCAATCACTTGAAGAAGGTTGGAGCATACAATGGACAAAACATTGTGAATATAATAACAATAAAGATAAGGACAATAGTCCAAACAATATATTTTATTTTGTGTGACAAAGTCCTCTTTACAATGTTTGTCTGTGCCTTTTCATTACTTCTAGCCTGCTTTCCTCATCTCTGGATCTTACATGGATTTACATTCTGGAAACAGTTTAGGAAAAATTCCTTGTGCAAATATAATTGTGCCTTTGTGCCTGTTTATAAGGACAGTAAAATCATTAGTGGTGTATTTATATTATTTATACAGTCAACATATTCTATCAATATTTATGACATTGACAATCTATTTTTTTTTTCATTTGTAATGCATTTCTATATTAAAAGCCGTTAACAGTATTTCATTATCTTAAGTTCATTAGCAGTCGTATTTTTGTCTATGGCTTAATGTTCAACATGTTTTTCTCTTTTTCTTAGTGGCTCACATTGGTGTCGGAATCAGTGGCCAAGAAGGCATGCAAGCAGTTCTTGCCAGTGACTTTGCCTTGTCTCAGTTTAGATATTTGGAACGTCTGCTCCTTGTCCATGGCAGATGGTCCTACTTGCGTATGTGCAAGTTCCTCAAATATTTTTTCTACAAAAATTTTGCCTTCACTCTCTGTCACTTTTGGTATGCTTTTTTTTGTGGATTTTCTGCACAGGTAAGAACTTGAAAAATGTCTTGAATATTACTTACCTTTGAGTCATGTTCTAGAATGACACTTGTCTGTTAGTAATTACGTAAATTTCAATTCTCTTTACATTAAAAAAAAAAGCTTGTTTGATTTTCTTATTCCGATAGATGTTACGGTCATATCACGTTGACTACACTGGCTCCCACTCGATCACCAAAGTTAAGCAACGTTGAGCCTGGTCAGTACTTAGATGGGTGACCGCTTAGGAATACCAGGTGCTGTAAGCGTTTATGGATGGATGTGCATTGTGGTGCGGTGGATGTCAGCTTGGAAAGGGAAATTGGTGAGCCTAGCTCCAATTCTAGTCAAACACTCTGCATTTACTTTCGCACTGGTACCCTTGGGAAAGGTATTAATCCATTCCTTCTCTCCAGTTATGGGTTAAATAACTGAGGTCTGCTGTTCATGTGATCTGTGGTGAACTTCTGCACCAATTGTTATCAGCAGTTCCAAAAAGTGTGGATGGTGCTACACAAGCCTTCACCACTCGAAACAATTCTTTGTGTGGCAGTCTGAGTTAGACACGCATACGTTGAAATTGACGGGAGAGTCCATAACATAATAATAGTAGATGTTATATTTATTTAGTATACATGTTTCAGTAGATATCTTTTTCTTAATATTTTTACACTGAAGTCAATGTCTACTTGCCTAGAATAAAATGTCCCCCCCAAAATATTGTGACTGCTGTCATCAGACATGTATTCTCTATTTAATCTAGGAAATCCAGTTTTATCACTAAACCATGGTAAGACATCAGGCCTGCTTTACCACTGAACCATGGTAAGACATAAAGCCTATTTTACCACTGAACCATGGATAGATATCAGGCCTGCTTTGTCACTGAACCATGGAAAGCCATCACTGCAAAACAAGGCTCAGTTGATACATTATTGAAAGTGGTTTCCCAAATTAAAAAGTGATTACAGGTTCAGTTGATGTCATGAAGCACATTTTCTTTGTTGGAACTTTCAATCTCTAGGCTGGTAAACATTAATTATGCTTTCTTAAATCAAAACATTTGAGAAACTTAATTAAATACTCATTCTTTTTCAGACTTTGTATGATCCATTCTTCATTTCTCTCTACAATGTATTTTATACATCTCTGCCAGTTTTAGCAATGGCTATTTTTGATCAGGTAAGAACTTGTTCACATTTTTTTTTTATTTCTTAAACTAGTTAATTTATTTTTGGTGTGCTTAGTGGCTGAAATAATCATGTATTTCTTTCTAGGGGCAGTGTTAATTGTTTACCCTCCACACACCAGGTACTTTTCAACACAACTCTATAAGTTTAGAGCAATGCAATCTTCCTTTGCCATATATCAAACTCCATGTGAAATTACTATATATATATATATATATATATATAGTCACTAGATAATAAAAACTTACAAGGTCAAATCTGTCTAGAAATCACTCTCATTAATCAACCACTTAAAAAACACCCTCTCCAAAAATTCCAATGGTCAGAGACTTATTCCCCTATCACTAACCCCCACCAACACTTCTAACAAAACTAAATAAATATAAGGAAAGAGGATTTCTATTACTTTACACACTGCCTGATGAGACATTGAAGTTTCAATGTCGAAACAAACGTACCTTCGTAGAGGTTATATATAGAATAATTATGTATATTACTAAAATATAATTTATAATAAATATTCACAGCTCTATGTATTATACATCGAGCGCTGTTTTAAATTAATGTTTTGGATGTAAGAATTCTTTCTTCGTTCTGTATTCACTCGGATATATATGTATATATATTATATACATGATTTCATTGCAGCTATGAATACACAAAAATTATTATTACTGTAATGTTTGGTGTTGGAGACGATCGATGCTTGCTAAACATCGACTACTGTCATTGTGGATTAACAGGATAGATGAGGATTAATGAGAGAGCGAAGACGACCCTGCTAGCGTGCTTTATGTCCCTTCTTATCTTTTCCCTCCGGATCCGCAGGGGCTGTAACCTCTGTGACCCAGAAGTTATTTCCCTTTTATTGGTCAGGACATTACAATTACTACCCATGATGATGAGACTGTAGTGGACGAAGCGTCCGTTACTAATTTATGTTTAACGAGTGGACTCGACGTAACTGGGGTCATGAAATAAAACAGGCAATAAGAAAGAACAAGTAGGCGAAAGTAACAAGAAAAACAATATATTAACAAAGGTTACATAGGGTTGACAGCATGCATAAAATTAAGGAAAGAGAAGTTCTTTCCCTGGTGAGAAATAAAAAATTGCGCCCCTAATTGCTACCCGCAATTAGTGCGCGTGTGTTTTTGTGAGTTAGGGAAACATGTCTGCTCTTGTCCGGGACAAAATTCTAACTAGCGTACCATGTGATGTTCCCCGCTTTTATTGGCATTCGTTTACGCGGGAAACTAAGTTATCACGTGAACGCTGAGTGACCATGTGTGTGTGTGTGTGTGTGTGTGTGGTTGTCAATGTATCAAGCCCCACAAGACTAAAACAACTAAAAAACGGCTAGCTAACCAGTTTCGCACCTCGCTCAACAGATCTAAAGTGGGCTGAATAAATAATTAAGAACCATACAGGGTCTAAGGGTGAGAATGAAAAAAACAATTTCTAAATGGAAATGAGTTGGAGGCCAAATATACGTTCTTTCTGTTTACACGGAGGAGGTTTCAATGATTGAATATAGATGGCCCCCGACACTTTAAGGTGGTAACTTGAGTGTGATGAATTTAGGATAGAAAACATGTCCACACTAAAGTTAGCGGTACAATCAGGATTATTTATAAGGTGTTCCACAATAGCAGACCCACATATATTGGTCAGCTTATCTGATGAAGAATAGTTCAAATTACGGAATTTTTGTCGGTATGTTTAATTCTGGCATCTAATCTTTGGGTAGTTCTTCTTGTGTAGTGCAATCCACAACTAAATTTAATCCACAACTAAATTTAATCCACAACTAAATTAAAGAACTACTATGATGTAAGGGGGGAAAACATCCTTTCTTATGGAAGAAAAGATTTAGCAGAAAAAAAACACGAGTATTAGCTGCAAAGTAACAATGTCAAACTGCAATGAATATATGCTTGGCAAATTTATCACTAATAGAACCCAGCCAAGGGAGGCGCAGGTATACAGAACATCTTTGCACAGCAGCTGGTTTAACCTTGTTGAACTCCAATACCTTATTCCTAATCACCGATTAAACAACGTCCAGTGGATAGGTGTTATTACAGAGAGTATTAGTAATAAACCTGAATTTCTCATCCAACTTTGTTTTTAGAGCAAATCTTCAAGGCCCTATGAGTAAGGGTCTTAAGTTAATTTTAGGTTTTTGGGGACAAAAAGAATCCCACTTGATATACAAACCAGTAAATGTTGGTTTTTGGTAAACTGAAGTTAGAAAACCAGGAGATTTGCTCACCAAAACCTCAAGGAAAGAAAAAAAAGAATTAGTCTCTTTCTCTTGTGTACATTTTAAAGCTGGATGCATTTTATTAAAGCACAAAAGGAATTGGTCTGCTTCAATTGTGTCGATAAATAAACAAAAAGTGTCACCTACAGAATAGAAATACACGTCAGGCTTATTAGATTCAGATAATTCTCATGGAATCAAACAAATATATTTGCTAAAATAGATCTCAAAGGAGAACCCATTGAAATCCCATCAATTTGTCTATACATGATGCCGTCAAAACTAAATTCAACAGACATCATGGCATATTGTATCAATTCGACAAATATCTCCTCAGGAATAACGGGGTGACAACTGACCATGATATCAAGCATCAGCACATATATCAATCGTCTCAGCTAAAGAAACACAGGTAAAAAGACTAGAAATGTCATAAGAACACATAAATTTGCTGGTTAATGGATAACGCTGTATGAAATAAAAAAAAAATCAAATGAATCTTTAATTTGTTATACCATTCCAAATCAGGCTGTAATATGAGCGTAAGCCATTTAGCCATGCCATGTTTGGATGACCTGATCATAGATAAAACAGGTCTTAATGCAATGCCATTCTTATGTGTTTTTGGCAAACCATAGAGACGGGGACGAATAGAGCATGTGGGTCTAATTTCATTTCAAATTTCAGTGGGTAAAACCCTACTTTTAACCCATTTAATGCTTTGTTACATATTAGATACAATTGTAATCTTCCTCTAAAATAATTTATTATTATTCTCTATTAAAGAAAGGTTACAATTGTAACCAATATGCAACAAAGGGTTAAGTAGGCGTTTTTGGAAGTTGGCCTAAATAGACATTGGAGAGTCATATTTGTCTACTGGACCTAAGCAAACAAATTTAGAAGTATCTTCAAGGATAGTCATCTTCTTGTTAACATAATCTTGATAATCAAGGATGACGACACCTGAGTCTTTATCCAGTTTTGCAATAACTAAAGACTTATTACACCGAAGTGAATTGATCATTTTATATTGCTCTCTGTTCCACTTTTACTCATTAAACAAAACAGGAGTACCTGTGTAGGAATATGCAATATCATTTAATTTAGCTTTTAGGTCACTAACTTTGCTGGCTGAATTGGAGGGAAGTCTGGTCAACTGGGAAAACAAAACTTTAAACTCTGAATAAATCTCCTTGTTTAATATGTGATAGGGGTACACAAAAATCCAACCCATGCAAGAGAACAGATAACTTTGCCATGGTCAACTGGGATGAGGAAAGATTCAGGACATTCTGACCAACACTAGGATTAGCAGAACAACCAAATTTCTTATAAATTAGCTGCTGCAATTTGTATTTCCTCGCAAGTCAAAAATGACTGCATTTGTAAATCAACATAGATTAACGTAAAAAATAAATCCTGTGAAGATAAGTAAACTGACAGAATTAATTTATAATTGACAGAATTACTCCATAATTGACAATGTTTCTTCTTCAACTTGGTAAGGCTATAGGAGAGCTTAGAGATTAAATAGGAAATAAAGGCCTTCTCTATCTTTTGTCCTGGATGTAAATTTGCCATTTTCATTGTAAAAGTAATAAAAGGGGGGACAGATTTAATTAGCTAAACAGGATTGAACGAAAGACCTATTGGCCACTATAGTTCAGATCTTACATTTTTTTTCAGTATAGAATATAATCTACTGATCATGTGACAAGTGACAACATCATAACAATGTCTTCACAAAACTTCGAAGTCAGCATGAACCTGTTCAGTTAAGGTTACAAATTCTTTGCATTAAACCTATCAATTCTCTATCTCCCCCAATATCGAGCCCTTTATGATAAGACCTCGTTGCCAAAATACCAAATACCTATTATCAATAAGACTGCCAAGTAAACAGCAATCTAAACTTTATCACAACTACACACACACACACACATATATATATATATATATATATACAGCTTATGAGATTTGTAAAAGAAATCACTTGACGAGTGGTTGAGAGCGAGGGAAAATTTACTCGCCCCAAAATCATTTTACTCAACTGACTCCTTTTTCTTAATAGTTGCCTTACGTAAACATAGTGTGAATCACTGATTGAAAATAAAAAATGAAATTTTAATTAAAATTTTGAACATGTTAGAAAGGATTTTAAATTTTTTTAAAATAACAAAAAAATAATTGATCTTTCTTCATAATAGCATAAACATTTTGATGATAAAACTTTGTTTTTATTAAGTTTGAGCCTTTTTAACATCATGATATGCAATGATTTTCTATAAAAAAAAAAAAGTGTTAAGTTCCACTCAAACAGCTTCTTCTCGTGAACCACTGCTCTGTGGAACGAATTCCCAAAAGGATGATTTTCCAATCTCTACAATCTTAATCTGTTTGAGTCTAGAGTTAACTGTTATCTTCCCTTCCTATCCATATAAACTACCCCTTAATGTAACCCACTTCCTTGAGTGGCTCTTGGGCCTTGTACAGAGTGAACCTTACTGTAAAAGAATGAAAAAAAGTAGTGTTAATGAAGTTCTACATAAAAAAAAAAAAAAAAAATTTTATGGGGTAAGAGGAAGAGAAGAAACATATCTATTTCATGATGTTTTTTTTTTTTTTTTTTTTTCATCTTTTCTAGGATGTTGACGAATATTATTCAATACGATATCCCAAGCTTTATACGCCAGGGCACAAGAATTTACTTTTCAACAAAAAGCTCTTTATGTGGAGTGTGGCTGAAGGGATTCTTTCATCACTGATTTTATTTTTCATACCATATGGAGTATTTAAAGAAAGCGTGAACCAATATGGCTTGGATGCTGGTGATCATCAATCATTTGGTGTTGCTGTGGCCTCTACATTGGTGGTCGCAGTCAATGTCAGGGTACGTCTTTAGTTTTATTGTCTTTTGTTAGGTTTGATAATAAGTGTTATTAGTTTTAGGCTTTTTCATACTGGAAGCCAACAAAAAATAAGTTGGATGAACAAAAAACCACTTTACGGATATCGCCAATCTGTTGAATTAAGAGAATAGAATATGCTCTTATGTCTATGGTGATAGCTGAAAGAAGAAAGGCAATTTCTCCATGAGACGGGTTTCTTGCAAGTCCACTTTTTTAAGGAGACAAGATAAATATCCATTGAATGTTGTTTTTCTTCCTGTCCCAAACACCACATTTTGATTCATTTTTTGACTTTTGACAATCTCTTGTTAACTGGAACAAAGGAATGTCTTAATTTTGCCACCTCTAAAATAGATCTGAAGATGCATTGGCATAACCAAGGACACATTTCAAAAGCCAACCCAAGTATGGAGACAGGAAAATCTCATTGGAACCAAAGAAAGGAATGCTGGACTATGTGATATCTGTCCTTCTGTATGATGGTGAATGTTGGATGATCTCTTCAAGGATGAAGGAGAGGCTCGAGGCAGCAGAAAGGATGCTGGATACCATGGACCAACCATGTGAGCAATGACAAGGTGTTAGAGAGGATGCAAACGAGGAGAAAACTCATACTTAACATCAGGAAGAGACAGATGAGGTTCCTGGGAAAGTAGAAAGGAAAGTTGGTCTGGAGAATATAATACTCACACGATGGATAAGGGAAAAGAGACAGGCAAAGGCAGTGCAAGACATATCTGATAAGCTTGGACAAATGGATAATGGAGCGTGATTTGGGAGAGATACCAAAAGGAAAAATATTAAACGTAACGAGATGAGCAAGTGGAAGTACATGATCGCCTACGTCCTGAAGGAACATGGCACATGAAGAAGAAAATGAAACTGCTCTCTTTTAATCATCTGAAGGAAATGTTTTTTTTGTTTTTTTTTACCTTCCAACAACATGGCTGATGCTAACCTCCAGGAGAGTGACTCATTGCAGCTTCTCAGACTAATGTTCTCTGTTAACATGAAGTGGAATGACTTTATTGAATCAGTTACTGAATCTGCGACTAGAAAATTTGGTTCAGTGTTGTGTTAGATTCTAGCCATAAAAATTGTCTATCTTAAATATTTATAAGTCTACCATTCATCTTTGCTTTGAATATTACTGCCACATCTGGTCTAGTGTTCCTGCTATATATTTTGAAATTCTTGATAAAATCCAAAGAAGAATCTGCAAAGTTATTAACCCTGACCTGATATCTTGGCTTTAGTCACTTTCCACTGCCATATCGTAGTTTTTCTGTGCATTTTCTATAATACTGTCATCATAATTGTTCTGATGAACTTACCTCTATGGTACATAGACTTTATGAATTTAAGATCAGAACAAGATTAGTGGAAAGGTCAGTTCATTTTATACTTGAAATGGCTAGATGTAGCAACTTATGTCTATAATGGCTATTACTCTAAAAGGGGTCATGATCCTGAAGAGATGGATTAATACCTTTCCCAAGCACAAATATCCTTGGGAAAGGTACTAATCTTTCTTCCCTCTAGCTATGGGTTAAATAACAGGACAAATTAGGTTCTACAGCTTTGGTTAGCAACCAATCTACTCCAGAAAGTAATGGCAACCTACTGTGGAAAAATCTTCTACCCGGTCAATCATGTCTCAAAAGAGACATGATTGCCCTAGCATGTATCACACATGGCAATTAACTGAGTGAAGTCTATAATTGCTATTACTATAATAGGGCCACAACCCTGAAATTTGGACAGATTATGTCTGTGATGAATTTCCTGTAATGGGGTCATGTTGTTTCATAAGTAAAAATGGCATTTAAGGGTTGAAATTTAAATTAGAAAAAAAATTAAAATATGGTTTGGCAAATTCAACTCTATCTTCAAGAGGATATGAACCCTGGACCAGAAATTGGAAGAATAAAATGCAAAGTTGATAGCTGATAAAGTAAGATTATTGTATTTTCAAGTACAAATATCAGAGCAAAGTCCTGTTTTAGTCAGAATGGGTCTGATGTGCTGATAGGTGGCACTTGGATATGTTTTTTATTTATTTATCTTTATTTTTTATGAACTCTACCTAGATGGCCAGCATTTGTTTGAAAAAGGTTAGTACAAGGTAATGGTGAAATTAATTTATGCTGAAGACTAGAAAGAAACCAGACGTCTATTTTCTTTGACAATTGTCTGCAATTTTTAGGATTATCATTATTTGAAATTTCTGGTGGGGGATCCTTCGCCAGTGGGAGAGTTATCTGATTAATTTACAGAAATATGAAAATAATAAAACGCGAGTTATGAGCATGGTGAATTGTCATTTTCTGGAGCCTGGCTAGGTAAAGTGAAGATATTAACTATTGTTATTGGGAAAGATTTAATATAAACCAGCATAGATTTTCTGTGTGGGGAGCAAATGAGCCAGATTCAACACAACACATCCGCATTTCCCCCGAACATAGTCACAGTGAATACAGACAAAATCTGCTGCTACTACAGCATGAGGTCTGTTTCAATATATCGTCTACTGAGATAAACTACACCAAGTAACACAAACTATCGGAAAAAAACAAAAGGATGTCAAGAAGAGAAGAAGTAGTAATGGCTAGACTCCAAATAGGACACACCTATATCACCCACTCATACTTATTGAAAGGAGAAGAAGTACCAATCTGCATACCATGCCAAGAACCCTACACTGTACACCATATACTGATAAACTGCATAGACCTTGAACAGATCCGACTAAAACACTATCAAGAAAATAATCTAAGGGATATTTTCAACAAGGTTGACCCTAAAGATATTCTCATATTCCTAAGAGAGCTGAAACTATACAACAAGATATAGTCAAAAAGTTCCTCTGAATCATAAGTAACATTTAATTTCCACCCATCATACTACAACTACTAATGTTTCGGCATTAAATGACCCATAAAGTGTTGATTTGCCGTAAAACAAACCAATCAATCAATCGTCTACTCAGGTGCAGCATGGAGGTCTACCATGCCCCTTTCCTCACCTGGCCATCAGATCACATGACCTGCCAACATAAAAAAGAAGCAAATGAAGCTCCTAAATCAGAATCCTCCTTGGCCTGAACCGGTTAACAAATATTTCAGAATTTCAGGGTACTTCAAAATGTTGCTGAAGGAGTTTTATAGAAGAGTCATCATGACAGAGAAAATTGCAGTCGCCTTTTTAAGAGAACACAATCTGCTGTATACAGTTCAACAAGCAGATCCATGCCATAAATGTGGTTAATGCGAGGTGTTAGTAGTCTGCTGTTTCGGTCACATCTTGATCATTTTTGCTGGGAGATGATGAGAAAAAATTCCACTGATCTATTTTTGCCATACTTAGAAGATATACGAAGTGTTTATCACTAAAATAAATATATGTATTGTATTCGATAGCATGCATTAACATGAATCTGACTACACCCCAATTCACATTGTTAGAATTAGAACTCGGTCAGTTAAGCGCCATATGTGATACACGCTTTGGGCGATCATGTTTCGAAGCAAACATGACTGACTGGGTAGAAGATTATTCCGCGGTAGGTTGCTATTACTTTCTGTAGTAGACTGGTTGCCAGCCAAGGCTATAGAACCCAATCTGTTTTATTATTTAACCTATAACTGGAAGGAAGAAACAGATGAATACGTTTCTCAAGGGTATTTGTGCGTAAGTGAATGCAATGAATTCAACTGGAATTCGAACTCAACTCCTCGATTTGTCATTCCAAGTCAATATCCACTGCACCACAATGTACATCCCAGAATTATAACTACACAGTTTAAACAATTAAAAAACGTTTTCAGTAATTCACTTTTTGTGAAATGAATACAATTTAAATATACTAGCAGTATAGCCCGGCGTTGCTCGGGTGTAATGAAAGCTTTAAAACTAATCAATGGTCCCGGAGTTCAGACTCTTTGGACGTTGGCACAAAAGACTAAAAAGCAATAGTTGTTTTCAGTTAAAGCAAAACCATAGGCTGAAAGAAAAATGAATGGATGTAAGTCAAATTTTGATTTTATGGTATCGATATAAAATTTTCTGCACTATTATAAGAACTGCAACCTTGAAACTTCTGAATATCATTTCTTATGTCTTTGTCTATGAGAGTATCAAATTTGATTAAAATTGAACCACTCCTTCTATAACCCAATTTTTTTCAATTATTGATTTTCGATATTTATCGGCAGTACCTCGACAAAAAACCTAGCTAAGAACACTTGCAGATGCTTATAATACAACTGTGTAAATTTTCGAGAAAATTGATTCTGCTGTTTCAGAGTCTA
Source organism: Ascarosepion bandense (assembly GCA_037127315.1). Taxonomy (NCBI): domain Eukaryota; kingdom Metazoa; phylum Mollusca; class Cephalopoda; order Sepiida; family Sepiidae; genus Ascarosepion; species Ascarosepion bandense. Next base: position 7,037,091 of record JBBBDQ010000501.1, on the reverse strand, counting down.
TAGGTAACGGAGATATATATATATACACACACACACACACACACACACACACACAGACAGACAAAGTTCCATTTATAAATAAGTTTAGATAGATTTAAATAATTTGAATTCATATTAAAGTTGATTTTATTTATTTTTATTTTATTTTATTTTTTTTTCCAGTGTGCTTTGGACACATCGTACTGGACTGGCTTCAACCATTTCGTCATTTGGGGCAGCATCATCTTTTTCTTTTGTTTTATTATTGCTTTCTACTCTGACATTTTCCAATACAATTATATGGGTGTCGCCACAGCAGTCTTCTCAACAGCTCAATTTTGGTTCAGTTTACTTCTCACCTGTGTCATTCTTTTGATTCCTGTCCTTGCTTACCGGTTTTACACTCTGGACACACAACCGACACTCTCTGACCAAGTACGCATGAAACAGCGTATGACTAAAACCAAATCCAGATCTCGTGACTTTAACATTGGCCGGAGGTCCACCATTCGCCGAAGCCAACGGTCTATGCGGTCGGGATATGCTTTTGCTCACCAGGAGGGCTTTGGTCAACTCATTACCAGTGGACTGAACATGCGCAGTAGAGTCCGGGCAGAATCCAATTTACCTGACAAGTCTCCAATTCGACTTAAAGGGATTACCAGAGTGTCCAGTACAACAGGAGAACCAATCAAACCTAATTCAGATATTTTTGATGCTGTTAAAATTTAATTTTCTTTCTTTTTTTTAAGATGGAGACGATTTGTAAGAACTCAAAAGAAATGAATATAGCTTATTTGGAAACCAAATTAGGTAATGTTCATCTTCAGCTGGATTTGAACCTACACTAAACAGAAGAATGTGGATATTAAATCCAATGAAAGGTTCAGACTGGGTTTTTGTGGATGTTCTATTTTTCTATTATTTTCTACAAAACACTTTTTGGCATATATTTGCTAACACGTCTCTGTTCGATCGGATCCAACATGATGAAGAATCGGCAAATGCACACTGGGAAATAATTAGGGGAAAAGTTCCAAAATAATTCCATCTTAGAACCAGTCTTGCACATTTGTAATTCAATCACATTCACTCAATGGTTAAATAACCGAGTTGTTCTTTATCAGTTGTAAAGTGAATATTTGCCCAGCTTCCATTATTATGTCAACAAAATAAACTGGATGCACTTGCTATTTCTTTTTTCAATCGTTAGTGCAGCAAAAGGCTGTGTGGCGTTTACTTTGTTTCTTATCGATCCCGTGGATGGGATTTGGGCTGTTTACAAAGATCTTTCCAGAAGTAAATCTGGTCTTGAACCAATGCAAAATGTACCTAACTTTTGAAATTAGATAAGTTTTTGAAAGATCAATCATTGTTGTATTCAATGGAAACCACAAAAACATACCATGTCTAAATCATTTGTCAAGAAAAATGCCCTTCCTCAGTTGTATTATACTTAATCCAGTTTATTACTGGCATCAGATGTTCCTGACATTCTTCATCATTTTCAGCATCCTTGACCATTTTCTTTACATTCTGATGCCCAATATTGGAACTATATTTACATAACAATATTTACCCATCAAAAGTTTTTATAAAATATTAAGATTTAATATCTGCACAATGTTGTCGAGTGTAACCGCAAGCTTTGCTGTAAGCAATGGCTTTGCAGAGTTGACAAATAATGCTATATATTGTTAAAAAAAATCTTTATAAAATAAATATTATGGTGGAGGTGTTATTTTTTTGGATGGGCGGGAAGCAAATTTATATAAACAATTCACCACGTGTATGTTAGGCATGCAATGGTTCATCATTATTATCACTTTGAGTGAAAACTAAGATACCATTTTTGTGAAGTGCAAGTAAAGGTCAAAGTTGCCTACACACTTCTGGATTTTACTAATAGTGGATTAGAGGAATTTCAAAGCCACATAAAACACATTGCATGATTCCACTTCTTTCAAATGTTCCACTATTTTTATGTTTGTAATGTCAAAAGGGAATGATGTAATTGAAGCCCTACTTGGAAGGCGAATATATAGGAGCAAATATATATACATTTTAAATATTTTAATAAAAAATTCTTAAAACTGGAGTATGTAGTTTTCCATAATTAAAATTTTGTCAGACATAATTTGCCAATCAGGAGAATTAGCCTCAGATGAATGAATGATAGCATGTTTGAATTTTGAAGTTGTGTTGTCATATCCTGCTATGACAACAGAAACTGACCATGACTGAAATTAAATAGTGCAGTAGAGTGAGCCTTGAAAAACATTACAGTGGAAAGGAAAATAATGAACAATGCAGAGTGTTAATGGTTCAGTTCAAACAGGTTAAATATTACTTTTATTTAATATTGATATCACTTTTGTGGTTTTACAAGTATAATATAAGAAATGTAAATCATGATTTTAAAAATATATATATATATATATATATATTTTAAATTAAATAAAATTTAGATACATTTTAAATGAAGTAAAATTGTGCTTAGTTTTCACTCATGTTTTTAATTATTTTCCAAGTTCTGAACTCATGCCTATCAAGTTATGTAGATGTATCTAAATGTATATATTTCATCTTTGTTTTCATTAGCTTCTCACCCATCTGATTTGTATGTAAATTTTCAAAGACAGTGATTCCAATGTTTTTGTTCATTTTTTTCAAGAGGGGTTTTAAATAAGGCAAGCAAAATGTTATAAACGATCTTCATAGACTTGTCACAAATTTTTATTTCCTCAAAGAAAACTTTTTTTGTTTTACATTTTTTTTTAAATATTAGAAAATGTATAATTAAAAAAAAAAGAAGCCATGCAGACTCCTGATATTAAAGAATTCATATTTTTGTCACATTTTATCCATTTTCCCCACTAGTATCTACCTTTTCACTTGGACTAGTAATACACATCGGTTTTTGTTTTGTTTTGTATATATATCTAATCATTTCACTCCAAGCAAGGCAGGACCACCACTGGTGTGCAGGGAGACTACAGTGAGAGAGAGAAAAACAAGGTACAGGGGATGTCAAAGAAAAGATAAGAGATAGATGGGAATCAAATAGACAGAAGATGACAATTGACTTTACATTTAAACTTTTGGAGATTGTAGCTCTCAGGGACTCAAGCAAATGGAAGGGATTTTTACAAATGGGAAGTGCAAGAAAAGAAACTGTTAGAGTAGAAGAGGTAGTAGCATTTAACTATTTTGATGGTAAAATGGTGGGACTTTGATGCCAGTTTAGTAGCACGAGTAAATAAATGTGGCTGAGGAACCAGGAAAAAAGCTCGTTAGAGCAATTGCCATGGAAATACTTGTAGAAAAGACAGAGGGAAGCCACATCACGTCCGTGTGAAAGTGACTGCAGGCAAGCAGTCAGGATCCATTATATTGTAGGTTTTTTTTTTGAGAACCTCAATGAATAGCAGGAGCACCCGACCAGATATGGTAACATTATTCAACATACTGATGAGTGGTAGATTTATAAATGTGCAAAATGGATTCTGATGAGAAAACTTTCTGGTCCAACATGGTGACCCAACCTTCCTAGCAGTTTGTTATACTTACAGAAATCTAACTTTTGTATCCCTCACTGGGAGGGGGGGGGGCTGTTGCCTTCTCAAAATTTTGAAGCAAATAATGGTCAAGTGACCCAGAAGTAAATAAATGGAAGAGAATTAACTGATACGAGTTATCTCCCCTAAAACTGGAAACCAGAACAAGAAAAATCAACCTCCATAGATTTAAGAAAGGGTCCAGTTCAAAATTCTGGGGGATACAAGCAAATAATGTGTTTGACAAAGATTCGTATACAGACCTAAATGGAAGCCCATACAATAAAGATAATTCCTTATCTCAAAAATTTCAACACAAATTTTTCCACTTTTACGAAATTGCTATAATGAAGTTAAATTATTCTTCTGAAACTAAAAAACTTTGCACCGAAAGAACATCTTAACAAACCTTATAAAATTTGGAGACCATATATTATATAATCAATATATATTATATGGTTAAAGTCTAGAATGGGGGGGGGGGTATAAAATGTAAGAATATGCACGTTTACAAGAGAGCCATATAACATTTTTACTGCCATAGATATCTGAATAAAAAATGGATATTTTATTCATTCAGACCTACATTTCAGTATATTTAAGACTTAATTTTGATGACAGGCTGGATGTGATTGAATGAATATACTGTGAATTTGAGTCCTGATATTTTTTTTTTGTTTTTGTTTCATTGTCTTATGTTATCTACATCTATAGAAATCAGTCTATGTAAAAATTTCAGATGGAGTACATTTGTATAAAGACAATATGAATTATGGCAAAAGGAAAACTTACCTTAGCTGACATATTTTGTCCTCTTAGGGACCTTATCGAGGTAAATGCCAAATATTTACATTTGCCTTAGCGTTTCTCAGAAGAGGATATACATCAGCTAAGGTGTCTTTCCTTTTGTCTTTATTCAAATCTGTGAAACAAATTGTAGCATAGTAAGTTTCAAATTTTTGTTTTTCAATTTAGTCGTTATGACAGTATTTTTTATAATTCTTTTATAACATTTTTTCAATGTGCCAACTTCATATTTACAACCTTTTGAGCTTAATCTGAACTGGTCAATGATTTATTTTGTAAAACAAATGAAAGTTTTTTTAACAAAATCTTAAAAGATATCTTTAATTTTATGCAGCTTTTAGTGATCTGAACTAAAAAATTGTAAATTCTGTTAGTCTGAATACAGACCCCATACTATTAAGTTTCAAATTAGATTTGAAATTGTTTTATTCAAGTTAAAGTATTTTAATGGGATTGGATTAACAAAAACCTTACTTTGATGTGGGTCCTGGGTATGATGGTAAATTACATCTGGCAGCAATGCCTCTTAATGGGAGGTTGTGAGGAGCATGGAACCATCTTGTAATTGCTGTTGTTCCCCGGTCCACCCTGACTTGGAGTGGTAGCACCTGTTAGGTTCCTAACTATGGGCAAATAGTTAATCCCCAAAATGGTGTCAAAACACTATGAAAGTATAAAAGTAAACTTTTATAGAAATATGTACATAAAAATGGACTTTTAGACAAAAATATACATTTTTAAAGGGAAAAAAATTATTACCATAATACATTTTTGAAGGAAAAAAAATGATCAGCAAAACATTTTTGAATACAAAACTAGAAGACATTTTCAGTTTTCTAAAATAAAAAAATAAAATTTTAATCAAAATCTGACTAAATCAACCTTCTCGCTATAATCTAACATTAAAAATACAATACCTTAAACCCCCCTCCTTTTTGGCATTAAATAACCTACAAAGGTTCATATGCTGTTAAACAACTCAAAACTTACTTTGCTATGTTAGGGAAACAAACTATAAACAAATTTTTATTGTAATAATAATAATATTTTTTATATTTTTTATTCTGCTACTACAACAGATTTTTTTGATCTCTAATTAAATCTGACATTTTCTCAGAAAAATCTCAGTTTAGAGTTTCAACTAATGATGAAGCAAAAACCATTCTTTTGTAAGGCAAGATCTAATCCTTGAACATATTGGTTTCTTCCTCTCCTCTAGCAATCATCATTTCCAAGATTAAAAAACCTCTTAGAACATTTCTTTGGTAACTGCCTAGTTTCAAAATGGTGTATTATTCAAAAAGTTGTCAAAGTGCTTTTTTTTTTCTTACATACAACATGTGACCAATGACCACATGTGCATTTACTTTGCCCTCATCAGCCGCTAACCAAGGGTGAATACACAGTTTCGGTGGTTTAAAGCGGGACTGCCACCCCTGGCACCACCAGCAGCAATCGCTACTGGGCAAAGTAAATAACAGAAAAATAAAATCAATTGGCACATTGAGACAGATGAAAACGCTTTAACAGTTTTTTTTTTTAAATTCAAGAGCAGAACGAGAACGGAAGAAGTAGACGACGTCATGCTTTCTTTGCGAATTTCTTCGAATTGCGCCAAATCCAGCATGACGCTTGTCGAACAATAGATTGAAGGCGACATATTTGCTTCTTTAAATCCCTTCCAGTGACGCCTATTTTCGAAAGAAATGAAATAGTGGAGTGTCCTAGAAATCCACGACAGCCAACCTCAATAGGCATCACAGTACATGTCCATCCATGCTTAGGAATGTGGTGATAGACAGCGGGCTATAAAATTGGAAACTGAGGTGTATCTTGAGGCCAAAGAAAAATCATTCTACAAAAAGGGCATCAAATTGTTAGAGAAGCGATGGAATCAGTGTATCACCCTAGAAGGAGACTATGTTGATGAATAAAGTCGAATTCTGTCTTAAAGTTGTTGTTTTATTAGTTAGGATCGAGATTTATTGAGTGATGAATTCGACACTTGGAGAAAGCTAGAAAAATGACTTTTTCTTTTTTTTTTTTTTTTTTAAAAACATTAAAAATGATCAACCAAATAATCCACAAAACAAGTATAGTACTTCATCCTGGAAAATTTAGCTAACACTGAACATTGAATTATTAATCTGAAGTTTGTTCCCTTCATTATGATATTATATCAAAGTCTACCATTTGTGCCTAGATACACACTGGTTTTCTTCTTTCCCTGCCAGCCAATAAAATCTTTAATTCTTAAATCCTAATTCTTTTGTAGTTTTTAGCTCATTTATGTATTTTAGTCTTTAATTTTTATGATCAAAATCCAAATTAATTTTTCTGATAATTTGAAGATGAACACTTTTTACCCCCCTCTCTCTCTCCCACACACACAGAATTTGCCCCATCTCTACCCCCCTCTCTTTCACACACACACACAGAATTTGCCCCATCTCTACCCCCTCTCTCACACACACAGAATTAATGTGAAGTTTGTCACTTTGCTGAGCAGCATTATTTCAGTCATGCTGACTTTGAAGTTTCGTGAAGGAACTATTGTATTGTGATGTCTTCACTTTTCAGTAGAAAGAACAAAATAACCTGTGTGTGTGTATATATATATATATATATATAAGCACACATGCCTTTATAAGGTTTCTCAGAGAACAAAATGTGTCAGCTAAAATAAATGTCCCTTTTGTTTATTTCTTTATACATATATATATATATATAAAGTAAATGCATGCTTGTAGATTTTAAAGATGCAATGAATTTCTTAAAACAGTTTGTAAAAATACTAGTTTCGTTTTTTATACTTATATTTGTGTACCTGATGGATTTTAAATTAGGACTTACACAAATAACTTGTACTTTTTTCAAGACCAGATTATTTTTGAATGAGGTATTAAATACTCTTTTGAAAATCGTACAACACTTCACATCAAGAAGACCTCCTCCCACCCAACAGTCACATTTGAGTTTCTTTTGAATGGGAAATGAGCTAGTTTGAAGTCAAACCTGTTCAAATTTACTGTCCTCATTAAACAAATTTGAATATTCAAAAAAAAAAAGTTTTTTTTTTTGTTTTTTTGTTTGTTTTTTTTCTTGAAAATATGAAACCCTTAATTTTTTTTTTTTTTTTTTAGGAAAGGTAGTATTTTCAAATTGGTAAAGATTCTTTTAAGTAAACATAATCATGCTGACACTTTTTTGTTTGTTTTTTGTTAACTTTTATATAAATGCGTGCTTTAGTCATGGTTTATTTTTTCTAAATAGTGAATTTTTTTCTATTCTGAAACTCTAAAATGAATCCCAGTGATGAACTTGATCATATCAACCCAAAACTTTTGTCTCTATGGCCTCAACAGCTTTTAAGACACATATCCAATATTTATTATTTAAGTGCCTTCTTACATGGATTTCAATAACAATCACCCAAATATGATGAAAAGAGTAGGACTTAATTTTTTTAAAAATATTTCAATTTCATATCTAACATGATACCTCCAAAATGAAAAAAAAAATCAGTACTTTATAATCATTTTAAGCAACTTTTTTTTTTCTTACACGGTTTTTTATATTTCTCCTTTTGTTTTATTTGTTTAGTATACCTAATTTGATTTCTCAGCTACTGCCAAGATGATTTTAAAGCGTGTGTTTTCATCAAAGTAAAAATGAATCCCCAAATGGTTAGATCTCTAAACAAAAAATATTTTTTTGTTACAGAAACAGGGAAGATTATGTAGATTTTAAAATAAACAACAGTGAAAGATCATTGCAAATTTTGTGCTTTTGTACTTCCCACAATTCTTATTGTCTTCATTATTTTACTGTTTTACACTAAAAATGAAGACGTATTTCATTGATGAAAATTATTTTTATGAAGATAGGTAAATCAATTCTTCAAAATCTTTTCATAAATAATGTAATTAAACATTTCCAAAATGACATTTGGTAGCTTTTCTAAATTTTTTTTTTTATTCAAGCCTAATTTTTAGTTAATCAAAGGTAGGATTGCCAGATTAGAAAATTAGAAATATGGGATGCTCTTAAAATCTCTCATATATCCAAGTGAATAAGGAACAAAGAAAAAATTACCAACGTTCAAAACATTAATTTAAAACAGTGCTCAATATAAAATAGAGCTATGAATATTTATTATAAATTATAGTTTAGAACATGTAAAAATTATCATCTACTACAAAGTGTTTCTTTTGTTTCAACATTGAAAGGACAATGTCTCATCAGGTAGTGTGAAAAGAAAATGGAAATTCTTTTTCTTATATTGGCAAATTGTGTGTGGGAGGTGGAGTGGGAATGGGAAGTGAGGGTTGTAACTTGTCAGTTAGAATTTGAATGAAAAGAGGTAGAGGATAAAGGTGATTAATGGATGTGTTGAAAATGTTATATACAGCTTTAACAGTAGAAGATAAGGTCTGGTCCTTTACAGCTTTTATGGTCAGTTCTTTGGGTTTAACAAAAGGAAAAAATAAGGAAATGTATATGGGATTTTGAGTTTTAGATTTAGGATCATATGTATATTTATTAATATATACTTTATAGCTATGTTATATCACATTGGGCACTGTTCTATTAACACCTGATAAATATTTATATATGGGTGTGTACCTGCGTGTATACATATATGTATACTTATTTACATACATACACACGCACACATATATATATGCCTACACAACCCAATCAATACATTATATAAAGAGAGCAACCTAAGTTGAAAACATGCTTTAATGAGTTATGAGGAAAATAAAAGAAAATCATTTAATATGAGCAAAAAGAAAAGAAATTCTGTTAAAGTGAAATCATATGAAAATATTTATTCAATACAGACGACAGAAATGAACACGTGAATTTTGTGTAAACGTCTAGCAAAACTAGTTTCCTTTTTACATTTGGGTTTTTTTATCAAGAGAAACTGAGGAAAAGCATAATGACTTACAAAGTTACAGTCAAGAACTGTAAGATGCTAGTAACAAATATTTTTTTTTTATTATGAAATTTGAAAATGAACTAAATATGGGATGTTTGGGGGGTTCCTGAAAGGTCAGATGGTAATAGGGGACAAATTATTCAATTCAAGACATGTCCAGTATATAAAACACATCTGGCAACTCTATTAATAGGAGCAAATGATCTCAGCTAGAAGGATCTCGTCTAATTTTACATTTAAAGGACCACTCTTGGACATATCACAAGCATATTAATAGAAGCACTTTTTTTTATGTATTCAGTATTTATAAAGTCTAAAACCAGTTGGAATAATATAAATTAAATTTAGATAATATTGTTAACAGGAATGTAAGCAGTTTTCTTATTACTTGATATTACTGATAAGTGTACTAACAATTTTTGTTACAAATAATAGAAACCCCTCTTGTTAATAACAGCCATTTTTACCAAAATTATAGTTGGCAGGAAATCTTGTTTGAATATTGGAATTCTGTTTTTTTATTTTTATTTTACTTTTTCATTTTAAACAATATGTAACAAAGAAAAAAAAATGTCATATCTGATCTCCAAATGATCATTTTTGAATTAAATCAAACCCCTCCTTGTTTAAAATTAAATCATTGCCCCCCGTCTCTCTCTCTCTCTCTCTCTCACACACACAAAAATGTTTCTTGCTGATTTTGTCTTTGTTTACATCTCAGATTTGTTACATTGTTTGGAAAGCTAACATTGCCAAAAAAAAAAAAGGTTCAAATGATTATATTTGAAATGAGGACCATGAAACATTTTTAACAAATTTCTGTTGCTTTATTTACTCATATTGGCTGAATTTTCTGTGAATTGTTGGAATATACATCTTTTTGCAATTTTCTCTTTATATTTTCAACACTTGTTAAAAAAAATCATTACATATTATGGGATGTTGTCTTTTGATTAACTATTATTTTGTTAATTTTCAAAAGGAAAAAATGTGATTAGGCAAATAAATTCATCAATTTGTAAATTAAAGATTTTAAATTTTGATAAGACAAAATTTTTTTGTATTTTGTCACCTCTGCTTTTTTTTCTTTTTTTTTTTTTGATTTCAGAAATATTTTCATCCAAGCACAAAAAAAAATTATTTTATGTGAAAGATTTCATATTTGTAAAAATGTCTTTTCTTTTCTTTTTCTTTTTTTTCTTTTTTATTTATTTTTTTAAATCAATCAGTAAACTGATTCCCAAGAATTTTATTAATTTTTTTTTTTTTTTTTTTTTTTTTAGTAAAGAAACCAATTCTTGTTAAATGTTGAAATTCCACAATAAATGATTGTCTCTCTTTCCCTAGTTATTCAGGTTATTATCCCTTTCCTGTCTTGGCCTTTGCTTTACTTAAAGCAATAAAAATAAACATATTAAAATAAGAAAAAATTAACAAAGAAGTGGTAATATCAAAACAACAAAAAGTAAAGTCAATAAAAATGATAAAACAAGAAAACTTTCTTGTTTTTAACATATCCGTCGTTTCTAACACTTTAATTAAATTTTGTACTCCCTGCAAATATCTTTCCTTTATGTCATCTATTCAGTTGACAAGGTACCTATGTTGTGCCATTAGATATGATATGGGAGATTGTACAAACACTTATTGTACTTAGAGTATAAAACAAATTGAAGCCTCCCTGAGTTCAGAAAGAACACAGTCAATATTTTACCTGTGCTAGAAAGAATTAGCATACATATATATATTTTTTTGTCTGAATTTCTTAGCTGAAAAGTTATTTACTGTCTAACTTCCTCGTCTTTTATTTTTTTTTCATCTGTTGTTTTCGTGATAATGGTGCCCTTGGTGCCCTCCAGCTTCTTCAGGTCTCTTCATCCAAATAGCCTTCAGTGAATTTAAAACTGAATCCTTGATTTGATCTATAGACATAGATTGTTCTTGTTCCACTGTCTGTGTCTATGGATATCTCGCATTATATTTTGTCATATCTCTAGTTTTTCAAACTATTAAACTTAATTCCAGATTTAAATAACAGTAACAACCAGAAAGAATTTTCAATGAACGTACCCCCCCCACCAACTCCACACACACCCACCCATAAAAACACATTACTGGATGAGCTACCCAAGTGAAAAAGATTAAATTCATGAGTTAAGACATTGTAATATGAGCTTGTGTTGGAATAGGAGCCTGTTATCGGAACTATTCTCCTTGATTTGGACAGACTGCATTAAACTGGAAAATGACTAAGTTTTTTCTTTTATTGTAGTATCTGGTCACCCAATATTGTTAGCATATTGATAATGTTGCTTCATTTTTTAGGGGAGTGAAAATTTCATATCAATTACATTTTCCATCATATGAATAAATTTATTAGCAGCATTATCGATATTGCGGAAATTTTAGAAAAAAGAATTGGTCTTAAAACATGAAAAGAAATTTTAACTATAAGAGGAATTTTTAACTTTTCAAGTATATTTATTGTTTTATTATTAGTGAAATTAATTTTTTATTTCTCCTTTTTGATATTACAGAAGACAGAATTTAAAAGAAGATAATCTATTTATGATGTTAAAATAATAAAAATTAAGATATTCAGGTAGTGGTGGGTGGGGTTGATATTTGTGCTTCTTTTTTCGTTTTTTTTTTTTTTTTTTTATCTCTGTTTCATTATTGATCTTTTTTATTTTAAAATAATCTTTGGGGTTTCATTTGTTACCAAAATAGAAACAAGATGGTTCTCACTTTTGTGTTTCATTTTCCTTCTCTTTTTATCAGATTTCCAACAGAATTTGGGAAAAATCAACACCCAAATTGCATTTCTTTTTCATGCTAACTAAACAAAGCAAAAAATACTTTTAAAAAAATCATCTGACATGACAGTATAAGAATTTCTTAAATTTCAAACATTTTATTTTTCCTATCAGTTTTTTAGAAAAATTAAAGGGTAGATATTTTATATATACACACATACAAAACCATAGGTATGTGTTTATAATTTTCTCAAATAGTTCTCAAAAAGTGTTTATAAAAGTCTGTATTAAGACATTATTTATGAGTTTGGTAAAGATCCTTTAAAAAAAAGAACAAGGTTAGAAGTATTTTTAATTAGTTTCACCACCAATCAAAGCAGTAAAGCCACTAAGACACAAGGGGTCACTGAGTATGGAACAATTAGGAAGAGAAAAGAGTAATCATGACAGTAGAAAACTTTTGCAGATTAAAGTTGGCTAGAAATCATGAAGTTAGGTTTTAAATTTCTTATGTGTAGAATAGAACCCTTAGTCACAATGCGTAGAAATTACAGACTCTTCTTTTTAAAATTGAGAACATAGATAAAAGCAAACTTTTTCATAGACTTTGATGGTAATTATCTATCCAAGTTTTTTGGATTTTCTGATACCTGCAATGTTTATAGAATGAGTAAAAAAAAAAACTATCTTCCTTAAGTGTTTTCACTTTAAAATTATTAATGATCACTTTTTATTCATATTAATGATTATTATTCCTAATCACTTTTTGCTGTACTTTTATAAAAACTGCAATGCCCTTTTCTTTATTCATTCTACTGATCTCACAAACACAGGTTCATCAGTTTGACATATTTTAAATAAAAATATTTCCCTCTTGAATTTTTAGACCAGTCAAGATGGTTTAATTTTTATATATTTGATAGCAAAATATTCATAATAAAATCATATCCATTTCATTTTATGATTTGTTTTTAATACATCTTGGAGAGAAAATCAATTAGTTGTTAATTTAATCTTTTATTTCTACACATGCAGTCTAACAAAATATCTACTCATTATTCAGAATTTTTGCGATCCTAATCAGCAATACTAAATAACAGGCATAAAATGTTAACTGCAGGAGAAATGAAATCAATAAATTGAATACAAATTCTGGTTGAAACTGCTTATTCTATATAAATGCACTTGAAAAACACATGAACCTACTTCTCCCTAAACTCTATTTTGTTGCTAGATATTACAAAATATATCATTGGCGTAATTAGAAAAACCACTTGCCAGTAAATGCTTTGCATATCTAGGTGATACCAGGAAACGAAAATATTACCACCTTTATCAACTTCATCAGAGCAAAAATGACACGTGAACAATGCCAAGCACAAAACTGTAAATCCGTCCTAATGATGGTCAAATTGCTTCTGAAATTCACATGCAGTGTGCTTTTTTTTTTTTTTTTCAATAATAGAATAAAAATGAAAGAAACTTCAACAATTGACATTTTAATTTCTGTTCATGGGAAGAAATGTTAATATTAATGATATTTCTTAATGGTCATGTGTGTATATATATATATATATATATATATATATAATTTTCCATTTGTAAATGAGTTATGTGACCTAGGTTTCTACCATGAGTGGTGTCTTCAGGCAATTTGCAATAACTGATTTTATCGTTTTCCTTTTTTCTTTTTTTTTTTAAAAGAACGCTCAAGTAATCGTGTTTTTTTTTTTTTGTTTTTTTTTTTTTTTTTTTTTTTTTTTTTTTTTTTTTTTTTTTTAACACTCATTTGGCAGGGAATTTTTGAATGCCCAATTTTTAAAAATTTCCTGCTATGTGAGCGTTAAAAAAAACGTTACGTGAGTGCTCTTAAAAAAAAATGGTAAACAGTAAAATCAGTTATTGAAAATTGCCTGAAAACACCACTCATGGTAGATACCTAGGTTGTGTAATAACTCGTTTACAAATGGAAAATATTCAAAAGTTCTATAATATAATTGTATTAACCACTTTTTAATACAAATGTGCACTGGTCTAACCCTATTATGACCCAAAACTAAGTGTTAAACAAATATATATATACACACATACAAAAGAACAAATAGGAAATGTTTATCAATCTTTCTCAGAGACTGAGAGAAAACAGACAAAAAGACAGAACTTTGATATTTTCAAATTTGTTTGGGTTGATTCTCATTGGTCCATCATGTATTATGTGTATTAAAACAATTAAAGTTCTAATAAAAGCAAAAATTATTTTTTCATTACGCTATACTGTTTATTAGAAAGGATTTAAAAAATTAATGAAAAAACGAAATAATATTTCAATAAAAAAATAAATAAATAAAAATTAATTTGGTCTTTCTTCTTAATAATAACATCAGATAGAACTTTGTTTTCATTAAGTTTGTGGCCGTTTTCATTACGCAAAGCTGCCCCCCCCCCCTGCAAAGTGGTGGAGGTGCCTATAACACACTATACACCGGAACACATACACACACACACATACAAAATAAAGTAAAATAAATTACAAGAACTACATGCACATAAACACGCACACATGACACATTCACAGACACGCACATACCACCAGATAAAGCAGATAGATAAAACAACAGTAAAACAAATCCTCTTCAACTTAGGCAAAAGTCAAACTAACAGTCAGTTTACACATGCTTAGATAAAGCACACATTAAGGCAGACTGATATCATCAGACCAGAAAAAGGTCCCAACTGTAAATCACACACACACACACACATATATATATATCATAAACACACACACACAAGCACTTGCTACAATTAATGACAGCAGCAGCCAGGAATGACCATTCATTGAAAGGCACGGACTCACTCGGACAGACACGCACTCCTCTGCCATTCTGAAGATGAGATTTTAATCTTGAAATATTAATGTATAATAAATAGGTAATACCCAAAAACTTCTTTACCTTCCTTTATTTTACTAAATGCATTGTGACAGCTTTCAAGCCTAACCATACACAAAAAATATTAGATTGATAAACCTTTTCTAATTGTTTTTTATTTTATCATTCTATTATATTCTGATACATATTTGACCTTTAACTTATATAAGGTGAAAGAAGTATGACAAAGTGAAAAAGTTTTCTGTAACACATTTTGTCCTTTAGGATGTTGATGCAACTCTACTCCTTTAGCTATGGGTTAATTAGTAAAACCTGTATCACTAAAATTGTTATCTCTCAAAAAAATAAAATTATGTATAAAATATTTCAGTTTCAGCATTAAATAACTCATAGAGGTTGATATAGTAATGGCTGGCCACTCAATGACACCATCTAATAGGGCAGCTACCCAATCCCTGTTGCAGACACCTGCTCACACATTTTGTGTTTGTTCAACACTCACAGCTTACCTGTGGTTTATACTGCAACTATGCTGAGAGGATCTTAATTATAATTTCTGGGAGTGAGCGTTGGTATGCCACTAAGCAAAAACAACTCCAAAAATTCTATCCATATTTGATTTTGACCATAAACATTGCATCAGTGAGACTAACTTGACTATAATTAATTAAAGATTTTTGGTTTATTTGTGTGTGTAATATATATATATATATATATATAATATAATTTTTGAACATTTTTTTTTTTAATCGATACTCATATTTAAGTAGATATTCTGTTTTTAATCAAACAGTATATTTATTTCTACCATCCTGATTATTTACAATAAGTTTTGTTCGAATCCTACCGAATGACACATTTACGTAACAAAAGGTTATTGTAAATAATCAGGATAGTAGAAATAAATATACTGTTTGATTAAAAACAGAATATCTACTCAAGTACGAGGATCAACTTTTTTTATTTTTTTTTCTAAATGTTCAGACAAATAATTTAAATACGTTGGTTGTTAAATAAAGTTTGAATGAGCATCCTCGCCTGTATACTGGTCTTTGGGCTGTTAAGCTCTCCAGTCTTCTTTTGGTGTATGTAATATATAAACTTTTTTTAATCTCGTCACTGGTTTTTATAAATTAGTTTAAAAATTAAAAATGACCTACCAGTTTCAATGAATATTTAAATCAGGCTGAAAAGCCTACTGGCTAAAATAACGATCAAGACAACAATGGTGAGGGTACTAGTCTGAATAATTTGTCAAATAGCATCTTAACTTGGAATTTCATATGTGCTAATATCTTACATATAAATGTGCTGAATTCAAATTTAAGACTGGTAAGATTTTCCATGGAAACACATTTTTCATTTAACCATTTGTTTTCACCAGTAAAGTAAAGATAAATAAATGTTTAAATGTCAACATTCAGCTCATGTTTTTGGCTTTATTTTAATTTCTCACAAACAATACTGAACCCCTCTGGGCATGTTGCCAAGAAGTTGTGGCTTGCACATTAGTCAAAGGGGGTCATTTCTATTGACATGGGGTCAATCTTCACTGAAGGTTCTATAGTTGCAGCTTTGTAGCTTCAAGATTCAACCAAGCCCTTTTTTTTTTTCTTTCTTGTATATATGAACTCTCTTGCAGTCATGACTTATTTGGGCCTCAGCTAAACGGATTGAATTAAGTAATGTCTTTCTTTCCTACTTTTTTCCTCTTGTTTTAATCAGTTGTAACTCATTACCATGCTTGTCATGACAGAAAGGGTATCATGAACTTCAGTATTTAAAATGTACTTTAATTCAGATTTTAACAGTAAATATTTGCAAATCTCGTTAAAAAAAAAAAAAAGCATTTGCAGTAAATTTCTGCCAGCAGTTTATTTAAGCACCAACAATGTTGATGTTGATGCACATATGCAATTGATTGTAACTCTGTGGAAACACTAAAAAAAAACAAAAAACTTCATAACCAAAATGGTACAAGTCACTTTTTATTCTACTCTAACACTTGTGTTTACATGATTCATTGAGTGCTTAAATGCTTAAATATACAGTTTGAGAGACTGAGTTATCCATACCAGTTAATATATATTTATTGCGACTATGCAATTGTCTTGGATCTCAGGATGAAATTGTATATGAGTCTTTCTTACAGATAGATTCATCTATCTTAAAAATTCCATACTTCTGTTCATGACAATAAATTTTTACACACACATAAATGTGTGCGATATTATACATATTATCCTACGTCTATGGCACGACTCGAATTTCATGTGTTTTGCAATCATCAGGTGCATATTTCAAAATGAGTTTAATAGATTTGAATTTAAGTTCACTTAATGTTCATGGGAATTAAATCTTATAAAGTTAAGTTACTGATTAAGAAAAAAATTTAAAATAACAAATAATAAAATCAAAGGGGCGTAAATCAGTAACTTTATAAAATTTAATTCCCATGAACATCGAGTGAACTTAAATTCAAATCTATTAAACTCTCATTTTGAAATATGCCCCTGATGATTGCATAACACACGAAACTCCTAGATGCACAATATATATATATATATATATATAATACAGCTCTGTTCATACACTGGTCACTGTTTTATTAACACCTGAATAGTAATACTATACATATGTACACCCTCCTCCTATGTGTATTTATGAATTTACGTCACTAAATTATAATATACACACACACACACACACGCATATCTTAGTGTATATATTACTGAACTTTCTCATTGCTTATTGATGTATAAGAGCCAAAGAATTCAGTTTTAAAATGGAACTGTCAGACTAACCATTTGTGATTTGATTAGTGGTGAGGGCTTGTGAAGAACTTGCGAATCTTTGATAAAATATCATAACAAACTGTTTCAGTGTGACATGAAATCTCCAAACAGCCTTCATCATATATATATATATATATATATATATATATATATATATATGTGTGTGATCTTATAATTTTTCTTTTCAAAACATAAATTATATAAAAGTTGTCCATTTGAACAATTTTCATATAATTTGTTTTGAAAAGAAAAGATCATGTGATAAATTATATAAAATTTAACTATGATACCTTGTCTGTCTTTTTTAATGAAACCTGTAGAAAAGAGATTGCTGCCCAAATACCCTATATATATATATATATATATATATATATATATATATGAGTTTATAATTATACTCGTCTTGAAAACCTTCCCCCAAAAACTATCTAGCAAAGGAAAAAATGGTTGCAAAAAAAGAAAGAACTGAGGGTATGAAAGTCAGTCAAGTGTTCGGACTGAAATCAGCACAAAGCCTAAAGAAAAAAACCAACACAAGTAATCATCTAACAGAAAGTGCTCAGTACAAAGGTAGAGCAATCAGGTGCTATATATATATATATATATATATATATATATATATATATATATGATCCCAAGCAATTGAATATTCATTTTAATAGCATTATACTTCTTGCTTAAAAGTTAATTAAACATTTACATGATAAAAAAATAGATGTAATTAATAAAAATTTTGTAAGTGTGCGATAATTCACTTTGATTTTCTTTTAAATTTTTCAGAAAAAATTTTTACAAGCATTTCTTACATCAATCTTTCTTTTCTTTTAGTGTCTATTCATTCTGTTCACCATCTTTTTAGAAAGCCATTTCTTTTTTCGAAGGTTGACTTCAAAGGTACATTGTAACTTGTCAAACAATATTCCAACTTTCTGAACATACCAATCTGTGACTTCAATTTCTCTTTAGTTGAAAAATTATTGGCTTTTATTTTTATAACTTTCTTCCGAATATTTTGAAAGCTTCGATCATAGTGTAAATATCGAATTTATATTGAAGAATTTTCTTTCTAAAAGTTATGCTAAGACTTTCTTTGTTGCGATCATGTTCATTTAACTTTCATATAATAATCATTGCTGTTATAATTAAAGCCTGTTCCCATTACTTTGAGATATCTTTTTACTTGTTGTATTACAAATTTTATTCATCAGAATTTGAATTTTTCATGTCCTTCAATCAATTACTGCCAGAGTATAATCATTAAAAAAGATTTTAAAAAAAATTAAACAATGCAAATTAAAATAGATATATTGATCTTTACACATGAGCTAGGTAACCATTGATGATAAGTGGAAGATAGGAATAAATATCTAACATTTACCTACCCCATTTTCAGAATATAAACCTGAGAGTGTCCTTAGCTCTTTGGAATATTTCTTTCTTGCACCTTGAACTGCTCTGCCATCTGATGATAAACTTTGATTGTAGACAAAATGGTTAGAATAATAACCCTCCCCTACCCTCTTACATTTATGAAGATAAAAAGGCAGTATTAAAAATGACCTACTATACCAAAACTTCAAAAATGGGATGGTATTTTTTTTTTTTTTAATCATGTGACCCCAAGCAAGGCGATAACGCCACTGATGTGCAGGGAGCTACATAAGAGTAAAAAGAATGGAAAAGAGAAATCCGGAAACCACATCCAAGGGATGAGCCTCTTCACCTGTTCAATAGATGTGGGTGGAGTGTGAACCGGGAGATAGTTTAGTCTATCTACTCCAATTTAACCTAGAATACTTCAGGCATAATTCAATATTGGTTACCTTCTAGAAAATGTTTTTAGAGTTACTTTCATTTTTTTCTTTAAATTGCTGCTAGACAATTTTTTTTTTATCCAAGAATTTTTCTTTGTCACTTTTTCTAACATTTTCTTAAATTTAATTTGTGTCATCCATTATTTTTCGGTCAACAGTTACTGTTGATATTTTAACTGATTGTTTTGAGTTTTTTTTTCCTGTAGAGGGATTATTTTTCTTTTTTTCTGTTTTTACAAATATGATGTTTTTGATAACACCATCAAAATGTAATACAAACCTCTCAGTCTGTACCAATGTGCCTTCAGTTATAAAACATTGTTTTATAAAACATTGTTTTGAAACTCCAAAATTTATATTATTACACTTGTTTTGACTAGTTTTTCTTTCTTTTTTTTACTCCAAAGCTTTTAGTTTATTCATTCTTCATTTATTATATTAATGACGGCTTTGATCTTTGTGATTTGGTTCATGTATCAGTCAGGGTGGGGGGGAAGAAAGAAAGAAAAACTCCAGATAAGTTCAAGTTTTAGGGGTAAGAAGTTTTTGTTTTTCAAGTTTAATGGCTGAAGAATGGATCAGCTAAAAATATTTGGTTAGAAAGGAATTAACCAAAATTACAATGCGTAATTATTCTTACTTGCTATTTTAGAATTTTCATGATATGTAGAATTATTCAGTAAATCAAAATTATCTGATTTGCAGACTCAAGAGTTTCACTCTGAAATGCCAATCGGAGCCAGATGTTTGCTAAATGTTGATGCAGAATTTTTGAGTCTGCTATAAATCACTTGACCTTTTCTTGATTATAGAATATAATTGTAGTTATCTATTGAGCATGTTTTGGCAGGAGATCTGCTAATCTGGAAGACATTTTATATTCTCATAATTTTCACGTTTTTCCAGTTACATAAATATTGTATTCTTCAGTTCACTTATCTCAAAAATCTTTGCAAAAGATAGTAGTAGTAAAAAATATAACCATTATTACTAAAATACTAAAATTTATAATGCTATTTTTATTAAAATATTAATAGTAGTAATGTTAGTATTACTAATTTATTAATTGATAATCAGTTATTCATAAAACAATTTTTTGTACTGCTGGGACCAAATGTCTCATAAGTTTGTTTTATAAAAAAAAGAATTTAAATAAATTGAATAAATAAATATTGAGAAAGCTTTTATTTTCTTACAGAATTAATTCAGGTGTAAATCAACTATAAACTCTTCTTGTAAAATTGATATAATAAAAAAGTAGCAAAAGTGCGTTATATTATAAACAAATATATAAATCAGACTAATAGTGAATACCAAAATGAAAAACAAGATTTTTTTTTTCCATTTTGTCATTCAATTACCAATTTTTTTTAATAATTTCATCCCAAGCAAAGTGGGACTGCCACTAGTGCACAGGGGGTTACAGTGAGGAAAAAAAACTGGGAACAGGGGGTATTGAAGAAAGGATAAAAGATGAACAGAATTTAAGAAGATAGAAGATGGCAATTGATGCCACATTAGATTTTTGGAGATTGTAACTATCAGGGAGCAAGTAAATGGAAGGGAGTTTCACAGGCGGGAAGTGCAAGAAAAGAAACATATGTATTAAAGTGGATATATAAATCTATAGCAGGACACAGAGTTGCTAAGTGAAATTTTATCTGAAATTTACCTTGTATAATATTCCATCTGTGATTAATAGTCCTTCCTAAATTAATTGACAAGAGATTGTTAAAAATGTATATCAGCTGTGTAAAACACATTTTTTTCCATCATTAAACTGAAGACTAATTGATTTATCTGCATATATAAAACATGGAGTTAAAATCCGAACCTCTTCCCAATTCAAACAACCTCCCCAAAAAATTTATTAATTCTTTGATTCTTGGGTGATAAACAAATGAGTTCTTTCTGAAGTGTTGATTTTCTAAGCATTGCTTAGATGTAGCACATGGCTGAAAGTATGGGGCACCCAGTGAGGATCGAACTCACTACTCATTTGTACTAGGTTCAAGCTTGCTAACTTTTACACCACATCTGGGTGCCCAAGTTCTTTCTGAAGTGTATGAGCAAAGAAAATATTTCTTTTCTTCAGATTGAAAAGTATATGAAAGAATAAAAACTATTTTCTTTGTTTTTGTTTTAACCATTAAATTCTTAAGATATTGTATCCGATACTTACTTAGCACTTCTCTTTTTTTCTAATCATCAAATAAAACATACCAATTTGATAGAATCATGAGAGCCTCGGTAAAATTGGAATTTATTCCCTTGTTAGCAGAAGTGTTAATAAGGTTCTATTACCACAACTGGAAGCATATATTCTTGTGTGTCTTTGGATGTTGAAATCAAAATTTCTCTTTAAAAACGAGGAATAAATAGTTTTTTTTTTTTATGTTCATTATTTTCAGTAAATGTTGATGGAATGAAAGTATTTCATACGAATAATACAAATAACATTTGAAACAAAAAAAATTATGTATCCAAAATTTTCGTAATTCCATCTTTTGATTTTTTAGTGACATCGTTAATTATTATTTTTTGTTTTCATTTCTGTTTGACATCAAATCTGGGATTAATCTCAAATTTTATTTTGTTCATAATGTTAGAAAAAATATTTTATTTGTGAAAATACTTAAAATTATCTATCTGAACTTACATTTTATGCATTTTTCAATGATATTGATAAGATCTTAAAAGCTTTTAGTTTTACCTCCTTTTTTTTTTTTTTTTTTTTTTTTTTTTTTTTTAGCCTCACTATATTTTCAACTTAATTTTAAAATCTAATGTTTTTGTTGGGGGGACATTACATATCTTTTTTGAACGGTTTGTCATTTTCATGCAAATTTTTAATTTTTTACTCATAAGGAGGCAGGCAAAAATATGACCTAAAACTACTCTGCTATGATCAGGTAGTCACTGATTAAGAAAAATGTAATCCAATAGGATTACTAGATGCTTTGTTTTTTCTGAAAACCTATTTCAATTAAATGTGATGACTTTAAAATTAATGGTTATATTCACAAGCAACTTTCAGAAGTTTCTAATTCAGAGAAATAAAATTCTGTTTAAATTTTTCTTTTAAATCTAAGTAAAAAAAAACAAAACAAATACAATTTCTGATAACAGCAAATCAGTCTGCTGATTAGTTTTTGAAAACAAATATTAGACTTGATATCTTGAGAAAGCTGTCTGTGAATATGAATTAGTTTGCTGTTTTTGCTCTACAATAGGGGCTTTTTTTTATTTACAGAGCTAAAACTGAAAATTTCTGGGAAGAAAAGTTATCATTACGTGCTTATTATTGTCCTCATCAATAGTCCACATGTAAATAATAAAACTCTAAATATTACATATTTTGTCCAATGTGCTTGTATAATATGAAAGTAATATTGTATAATATGAAAGTAAGTACTGACTGTCCTAACTGTTCAGCTTGGAGGTGAAAAATTATTGTAATTAATAGTCATATTCCAAAAATCATGCATTGAACTAATTTGCATATGTAAAGGGTTATCAGATGTGTGAAAAAGTTCTCAGCACTTTTTTTAAATAAAAATCTTGAAACTTTTTGGCACACGGTTTTTAATTTCATACTATTTTTCATTATGATCACTTTTTTAAATATTGATACCAACTGAAAAACCAAAAAATGTTCTGTCCTTTTTCCTTCAGTTGTAGCCAACTCAAGAAAATTTTTAAGTAAAGCATTGTGAGTTTCTAAAAAAAAAAACTCTCAAAGATGCGTATATTTGAAAATTATTTGCTTTCCACATTGTCTGATAACTACATGTTCTTAAAACAAATCTATTTTTTAATTTTGACTCATTTCATACTTCAAAAATCTTTTGTAAATTTTAATATCATCAAAACATTTTCAAGTTCATATATGAGGAAAGTTTTAAATGAAAAGATGCTTTCAAAGTTGCTGACAGTTTATAAAAACTTTGAGGGTATTTTGCGTAAATGAGGTTAAGATTTAATGAAAACTTTCTACAAAAAATTTATTCAATATTGAACTGTTGACATTTTTCCTTATTTGCAATTATGAAAATCTGTCAACATTTTTATTAATTTTTTTCAGATATTTCTTTTATATATCAAATTGTTGAAACAAAACTTGTATATTTAAGTCATAAGGGTAGATTTGAAAAAGAAAAGGTAAAATTGCAGCATGTTAAAATGATTATATACCTGGTGTGTTTTATGCAAAATGATGTTAACATAAAAAGTTATTTAAAAATAAAATCTGTATTTTTATACCAAAATATTTAAAACTGCTTGTAGGATTTTCAGTAGCTTTTTTTTCTTATATTGTATTTTTCAAATGAAAATATGTACAAGCAAATCTTGAAATATTTTTGCAAGTGATAAAAAAAAAATTCTTGAAATATTTCTTTGTAAAATGTTAAGAACCATCCAAACTTTTTATTTTTCTTTTTTTTTTTTTGTTTTGACAAATTAATTTTATAATAGATTTTTGTTTTAATCTTTATTTAAAACATGTTGAATAAAAAAAATCTATTAAACAACACTTGGTGAATTTGTTGGTGAATAAATAAAAAAGAATTATTTAAAAAAAATTTTTGTTTATTATTTTGATCTAAAAATATATAGTTTTGTTAAAAAAAATGTACTTCTGTACTACTTCAAATATATGATGTTAGATTAAAAAAACAAAAAAAAAAACAACTATCAGAACTGGTGCTATATATATATATATATATATATATATATATAAAATTCATCAAGCTTTTTATTCAACCTCAACAGAATGCAGAAAGCACTGGACGGCCATTTTGTCCTATATTTGGGACTCTCAGCAGTGCACATCCACTTCCAGGAATCGAACTGAAACAATTTTGGTTATTAAGCTGATGTCATACCAACTGTACCACGAGCCCTGGTGACGAAAAGGTTACGAATTAAACTCGATGACACACTGCTCATTCACAAATTCGTGACCTCTTCGTCACCAGGGCCCGTGGTACAATTGGTATAACATCAGCTTAATAACCAAAACAGTCTGGGTTAGATTCCTGGTAGTGGATGCGCACTGCGGATGAGTCCCAAATATAGGACGAAATGGCCGTCCAGTGCTTTCTGCATTCTGTTGAGGTCAAATAAAAAGCTTGATGAATTACTTAATTATTCAAATCCTCCTACTACTTCAATATATACATATATATAAACTACAACACCTATCAATTCTGCATTTAATCTCCTTTGAATTAGTCCCCTTCTTTCATTCAGCATCATTTCTATTGATGAAAGCATTCCCGAAAATCTTTTTTGGTAGAGCAAGCAGCTATATTACTGTATTCTCTTGGATTTTCTCGACGTCTTGAAATCTTGTTTCTGTCAAATGGGATTTAATTTTTGAAGGGGAAAAGTCAAAAAGGGGCAAGATTTGGAGAATATGATGGTTGTTGAACCTGGGGATCATTTTTCTTAGCCAAAAACTGTTTCAAAAGGCATTTAATGGAACCTCTGTAGTGTGGTGAACAACTACACACTTTCTTTCCGAGCCCTACTATAAACAATGGAAGTGAGCAAGAACATCATAACTTGTTGTGTATGCACAACAGAGTTCAGAGGTCAGGGCTCAAAGGTAAATCTGGGCCAAGTGGCTTCACTCTGTGTCTTTCAGTTCTGCTACCATAGCAACAGTCCCAATATTTTTGAATCAGACCTTGTATTACAGATTTAACAATAAAAACGGACACAGCATACCAGAATGAATACAAAATTATCAGGATTCCATTTATAGGAATTTATAGGATTATCAGGATTCCATTTATAGTTCTTAACAGTTTCTGCCTTTCTCAGTCATAATATTTCACCTTTGACCAACATCTTACCTCTTTCACCTCACCATTGCACCAACATCTTACCTCTTTCACCTCACCATTGCACCAACATCTTACCCCTTTCTTTCACCTCACCATTGCACCAACATCTTACCCCTTTCACCTCACCATTGCACCAACATCTTACCTCTTTCACCTCACCATTGCACCAACATCTTACCTCTTTCACCTCACCATTGCACCAACATCTTACCTCTTTCACCTCACCATTGCACCAACATCTTACCCCTTTCACCTCACCATTGCACCAACATCTTACCTCTTTCACCTCACCATTGCACCAACATCTTACCTCTTTCACCTCACCATTGGAGAATGTTGTGGGGATTACCTATTACCGGAGGGATATATTTAAAGTGTATGAGAATTAGTTGATAGTATTGTGACTCATGGCAGTTTCTTCAAGAAAATATAAGAATGAGTATGTAAACATTGAAAAACATTTTATTGCTTTCACAAACTAAATAGAAGATAAAGAGGTGGATGGAAAGGGGTCACACTGAGGTGTCCACACACGTGTGTAAAGTTCTAATAAAAATGTTGGAGTTTACATTCAAGAAGTTATCTTAATCAAATAAACTTAGAGAATTGTATGTTGTATACTTTTTACATTGTGTTTAATGCAATATTAGGTTTGCTGGTAATCAAAAAAAGCTTTCTAGACGGGAAATGAGACATGTTCTAACTCCAGGGAATCTTGTGGCTGAAAAGAAAAGAGACTTTACTAACTCTAGAGTTAACCATTATCTTCCCCCTCCTATCCATATAAACTATCCCTTAACGTAACTCTCTACCTCGAGTGGTCCCCGGGCCTTATACAGAGTGAACCTTACTGTATTTAAAAAAAAAAAAAAAATTATTCAGAAAATCGAATAAGGGTTTTGTTGTGGATTCCGGGTGAGGAACTGCACAAAATAATGAACAACAAAAACAGATATTGAGATAGAAAAGTAGGTTATATTGAACGTAATATACAAACTTGAACGCAGGTTAGTAAATCCAGGAATACTATTAGTAAGAAATAAATATATACAAGTCTTCAAGTAAAGTAGCTGGAAATAATATATCAGTGTCTAGCTGAGTGGAGCTCTGGGCTAATCTGAATTCTAATCTTGCTCTCCATGTAAGATTACCGAGAGATACTCTTCGGTATCACTCGGTAACTTACGTATCAGTTCCGGTACTCTCTGATAACTGTAACGAATCTCTATGAATACTCTATCTGCTGTTCTCTCTATGGCAGGAGTACACCCAGTCGAGTCCATTATCATTTACAAAAAGGGGAGATCCCACAACAGGTTTGTTTTTATTCAGATATCTACCCAATCTATATATTGACGAAGTAATTAATCTTCAGTTTCTTCAGCGTCATCGAGTAGCAAAAAAAACATGCTTTCAGAAATTAAATAGCATGAATGTAAAAGAAAATGGAATCCAGGTGTTTCAAAAATGACGAAATTAAGTTTTAAAGGGCAGCCCAATATGCCAAATACAAGCAGGTACAAAAATTTAAATACCTGGGAAGTGTTCTAACAGAAGACGGAAAGTGCGACACAGAGATCCGAAGGCGAATCGGCATGGCAAAGGAAGCATTCCGGAAGTTGAGTAAACAGGACAATTTTGCTAGAAACAAGGAAAAGACTACTAGATTGCTACGTGATGTCAGTTCTTCAATATGGCAGTGAATGCTGGACAATATCATGAAAGATGAAGGAAAAACTTGAAGCAACTGAAATGTGGTTCTACAGAAGGATGCTGTGAATATCATGGATCGAGCATGTGAGCAATGATGAGGTTTTGGAAATGATGGAAACGAAAAGAAAATTAATACTGAACATCAAGAAGAGACAGCTGAAGTTCCTTGGATATGCAATGAGGAAAGAGGGCTTGGAGAATCTGATACTAACAGGCCAGATAGAAGGAAAAAGAGACAGGAGAAAGCAGCGGATAACATATTTGAAGGACCTAATCAGGTAGATGACGGAACGAGGATTTCATGGTGTAACAGGAGAAAGCGTGCTAAGAGCCACCAGGGATAGGGAGACGTGGAAAGCCATGATAGCCTACGTCCTGAAAGGACAAGGCACATAGAATAAGAATGTGGACAAACAAACAAAAAAATGTTCAAATTAAAATAATAAATAAAAAGTCTTCAATGATGTTAAAAAAAAGAGAGAATAAAGATAAAATAACTATTTCGTGAGCATTGATTTCCATCATGAATCAGGCTAGCCTCCCCGAGAGCAAAACACTACGCCTCCTTGGCCTAACAGTGGACCTCAAGTGGAATGACTATATAGAATCCATAACTAAATCTGATGCTAAGAAGGTTGGTTCACTGTGCAGGGCCAGGAGGTTTTTTCCGTCTGAATCCATCTTGCACATATATAAATCTCCCATCCGCCAGTGTATTGAATACTGCTGCCACATCTAGTCGGGTGCCCTCAGGGTTCTTGACAAAATCCAACGGAGAATCTGTAATGTGATTGATACCGACTTATCAGCTCGGCTGAAGTCGCTCTCTCACCGGCGTGACGTGGCTTCCTTGAGCCTCTTCTACAAATACTTTCACTGCTTCTGCTCCAGTGAACATAGCTCACTGGGGCCTTCTAGATATGATTTTACACGAGCTACTAGATTAGCAGCTAAGTCCCACGCTTTTACAGTGAAACCAATAAAATGTAACCACAATTTCTACTATAACAGCTTCTTTTCTCACAGTTCCCACCTGTGGAATTCCCTTTCATATACTTGCTTCCCCGACAGCTACAATCTCCAAAAACTTAAATGTAAGGTCAATAGTCATTTCCTGTCTCAATGACTCGCATTCGTCCTCTCAATCTCTTTTTTCCATCCACTCCACCCTCATTATACCGGTATTTTCATTCGTATATACCCTCCTCCTGACACCCCCTCTAACTTGTTCCTCTTTCTCATCATTTTCCCCTATGCGGAACAGTGGCAGTAAAACTACCTTGCTTGGGGTGAAATGATTATAAAAAAAATATAGCTATAGAGTTCATTTGTGTGCATGTAACTGCGTTTCAAAGGTTCACAGAAGGAAAAGACGAAACAGCAACCAACTGCTGCTGATCGTTAGAGCTTACATTTTTTTTTTAAATCGTCAAAGCCAAAAACATCCTGGCCAAACAGTAGCAGTAACAAAGCAATAATTTAATATTTCTTTTTTCTACAGCATTTTATGACTGAGAGAGACAGAGAGAGAAGGGATCTTCTTCTTCTTCTATGTGCCTTGTCCTTTCAGGACGAAGACGATCGTGGCTCTCCACCCACATTCCTGGTTGCTCTTAGCACGCTTTTTCCTGTAACACCACGCAACCCTCGTTCTGTCATCCACCTGCTCAGGCCCTTGAAATAAGTTATCCGCTGCTTTCCCCTGTCTCTTTTCCCTTTATCTGGACGATTAGTATCAGGTTCTCCAAGACCTCCTTCTTCATTGCATTTAGTTGTCGCTTCCTGATGCTCAGTATTAATTTCCTTTTCGTTTCCATCCTTCCCAACACCTCATCATTGCTCACATGCTCAGTCCATGATATTCGCAGCATGAGGGTTGTTTATTACGATGTAAGTGTCCTAGCCGTAAAAATTAGACCTGGTGGAAGCTAAGAATGTAGTTCGTCCGAGCACTTTTCAGCGGTAGGTCAGTGAGAGACTCGCCACACCCCACATGTGAGAAAGAGATTAGAGGGTGGAACATAATTTCTTCTCTAACAAGGACATTGGGGGGGGGGGGGCTTTTCAACTATATTAAGACTGGAAAGTGAGGACTGAGCAGTTCCTGTTTAAATATGGCAGCAGTGCTCCATTTCCGGCTTAATCTGGTTTTTTGAAAAAGTAGAAGATAGCATGAGGAATCATGGATTTACTAGAGCGAAACAGGGAGCCGATCATTTTACCTGCATCTTTAGTGATGGATCGTATGTAACAGGTACACTTGGGTACAGGACGACTTAACGCCACCGACTCAAAACTCACTCCCAGCCAACTCAGCCGTATGTAAAAGTAAAGGATAGCATGAGGAGTCATTGATTTACTGGAGTGGAACAGGGAGCCGATCATTTTACCTGCGTCTTTAGCGATGGATCGTATGTAACAGGTACACTTGGATACAGGATGACTTAACGCCACCGACTCAAAACTCACTCCCAGCCAACTCAGCGCCAAAAAAAAACTCAGCCATATGTAAAAGTAAAGGATAGCATGAGCAGTCATGGATTTACTAGAGCGGAACAGGGAGCCGATCATTTTACCTGCATCTTTAGCGATGGATCATATGTAACAGGTACACTATGATACAGGACGACTTAACGCCATCGACTCAGAACTCACTCCCAGCCAACTCAGCGCCAAGACAACTCAGCCATATGTAAAAGTAAAGGATAGCATGAGGAGTCATTGATTTACTGGAGTGGAACAGGGAGCCGATCATTTTACCTGCATCTTTAGCGATGGATCATATGTAACAGGTACACTATGATACAGGACGACTTAACGCCATCGACTCAGAACTCACTCCCAGCCAACTCAGCGCCAAGACAACTCAGCCATATGTAAAAGTAAAGGATAGCATGAGGAGTCATGGATTTACTGGAGTGGAACAGGGAGCCGATCATTTTACCTGCATCTTTAGCGATGGATCATATGTAACAGGTACACTATGATACAGGACGACTTAACGCCATCGACTCAGAACTCACTCCCAGCCAACTCAGCGCCAAGACAACTCAGCCATATGTAAAAGTAAAGGATAGCATGAGGAGTCATTGATTTACTGGAGTGGAACAGGGAGCCGATCATTTTACCTGCATCTTTAGCGATGGATCATATGTAACAGGTACACTATGATACAGGACGACTTAACGCCACCGACTCAAAACTCACTCCCAGCCAACTCAGCGCCAAGACAACTCAGCCATATGTAAAAGTAAAGGATAGCATGAGGAGTCATTGATTTACTGGAGTGGAACAGGGAGCCGATCATTTTACCTGCATCTTTAGCGATGGATCGTATGTAACAGGTACACTATGATACAGGACGACTTAACGCCATCGACTCAGAACTCACTCCCAGCCAACTCAGCGCCAAGACAACTCAGCCAAAATATTAACTGTGAAATATTTTCGTCGAATTTTAAAAACAACATTAAATTATTGTCTCCTTCTTTAATATATTTTTAATGTATTTCATTTTTTAAATTATATTCCCCTCAGATATTCTGTAGTTAAAAAAAAAAGATTAATGATGATTAGGTGGAGGGGCGGCAAAAAGCGCAGTGCGACCCTCGCACGCCAGCAGGCCACTTGTTCTTCTCTCTTTCTTTCTTTCTTTCTTTCTTTCGCCCCTGGTAACTTCAGATTTTCCCTCCAAGTGGAAATTTCCCCCACTTTGGGTATTGCTGTTTTAAATTGAATGAGACCTTGCAAACGATCCGACTCACTAAGATATTCTAGCGAAAAGTAGAGGAAATAGAAAGAAAGAGTTAACCAATACCAAAAATAATCTCTAGCCAGTGTTCACTCCAGTATAAAAATAGATGAATGATGATGAGAGGGTAGCAAAAAGTGCAGTGCGACGCTTGCTCGCCGGCAGGCCAGCTGTTTTCTTTCTTTCTTTGGTCGCCTCAAGGAAATGGATTTCAGGTTTCCTTTTCTCGGCCGTTACACTGGGCAGTTGGGAAACAGACACAAACTAAGCCGCTCTTACTTACTCTTTGTCAGTCTGACTGTCAATCCGCAACTTCGACACACGCAATCCACCGAGAAAATCCCTTTCTGCCAGCAGCACTGGCACCCGTTTTTTATGCCATTCCAAGACGGCCAAAATTTGCATGTGTGCAAATATCCTCACGTTTTGGACGAGATAGATAGACACGCATAAATCGTGTCTTCAATCGCGGCCATCTTTCTTTTTTGTTAATATCTTACAAGCAAGACACGTTCGCACTCGTTTTGAATTCCGAGGGAAGCCATGTCTTTCGTTACATATTCAGCTGGAGATCCCCGTAAAAAATGAAAAAAAAAAAAAATGAAGGAACAACCTGCAAAATCTTTTCATCTGCCTTCATCAATTTACGAGGAGTGGGATTGAACTTCAATTAATCGTTTGAAAAAATGCACTTTGTTTCTTTACATCTTTTGTTGCCCCGTAACGAATCACCATATTGTGGGGTCTGCTCCATCCCAAACTCTCTGTGCTGTCTTCTATTTGCTGCTTTAGCATCGTTTTTCTGATCTTGAAAATTAAACACTCGTCAGCCAAATCGGCAGTTGTATCTAATAAATCACGAAAACAAATAACCAATCTTTCAAAATCTACGACTGAAAGCCGATCTAAGAGATGTGTTCACACTGGCAGCCAACATCGATTTGAAGCTATGAATTCGACGCCAAGGTTGAGTTGTCCTCATGCTGAATAGGTTAGTGATGAGTTGTGCAGAAGTTATGTCACGGAGATGAGGAGGCCCGTTATTGAGTCGGCAGTGAGAAAATGTCCCCTCCCGTTCCACTTGAGATCGGGTGTGAGTCTGAAGCCCGATATTCACTCAAGGTACGGAGCCTCCTCGAGAGGACATCCGTTCATCATGAATGGCGATAGTTCGGGGGTCTGATCGGCGATGATTTAATGTAACCAGTTTGGTTTTCGAGGCATTGAATGTAACCAGCGACCCCGCCCACTAGAGGCCAGCTGCCAATGTAAAAGTCTCAAACGACAAAATGGAACAGACGAAAAAAAAAAGAGATAAATAAAAGACAAATCGTCCTCCTCAACACTGCCTTTCATCACTGTAAAAATAAAATACATAATCTAAACTTATTTATAAATGAAACTTTGATGGTGTGTGTGTGTGTGTGTGTGTGTGTGTGTGTGTGTCCGTTACCTATAGACTCCGAAACGGCTGAACTGATTTTCTTGAAAATTTACACAG
This sequence comes from Ascarosepion bandense, assembly GCA_037127315.1. Lineage (NCBI taxonomy): Eukaryota > Metazoa > Mollusca > Cephalopoda > Sepiida > Sepiidae > Ascarosepion > Ascarosepion bandense. The sequence goes on along the minus strand of JBBBDQ010000501.1, from coordinate 7,004,730 downwards.
TTGTACTATAAGCGTCTGCTAGTGTTCTTAGCTAGGTTTTGTGTCGAGGTAACCCCGATAAATATCGAAAATCGATAATCGAAGAAAACGGGTTATAGAAAGAGTGATCTGATTTTAATCAAATTTGATACACTCATAGACAAAACATAAGAAACGATATTCAGAAGTTTCAAGGTTGCAGTTCTTACAATAGTGCAGAAAATCGATAATATATATATATATAAGGCAAGATGTTTGTGTGTGTGTCTATTTATCTGCCTGTATGTCTGTATTTTTTCAGCCCTTTTATTTTAGTTTTTGCTTCGGGTTTGGCTCTAAGTAGGTATAATTGTAGTTCTTAGTCTCAGCCATAATACTATTTACTCAGAGGACTTATTTAGCCTTCAAAATTCAGTTTACGACGAAAAAACTTATTTGATATCGATACCAGGAAATCAAAATTTGACTTACATCCATTCATTTTTCTTTCAGTCTACGGTTTCGCTTTAACTGGAAACAACTATTGCTTTCGTGCCAACGTCCAAGGAGTCTAAGCTCCAGGATCATGGATTAGTTTTAAAGCTTTCATTATACCCGAGCAACGCCGGGCTATACTGCTAGTTAAAATTATAAAAAGAAAATAAGTTCTCCTAGAATCAATTTCGATCATGATCTCGAAAGCAAACAAAGATCTTACTCCCCTGTCTCTGAATCAACCAAAATTGTCTGTTTAAACTTTAGATTCAGCTCGGCCCTTTTCAGGTCCAGGAAAGTTAAAATATCCTTAGCCCAAACTCAAGGGGATCCTTCCACTGAAACAGTACCTCTCCTTGGGGGAGGGAGAGGGGCTGGGTTTATTGCTCGACGCCTGAAACATCTCCAAAAGGGGAAGTGCCGTGGGGACTTGGACAATATTTCCACGGTATTGCCGGTAAACCGACTTTAAACTTCGACCTTGCGTCTTTTTCAAAAGCAACCTGGGCACTAAAAAAAATTAAAAACTTTCGATTCAGCTACAATTTCGCAAAAAATAAATTAACGCATATTTATAAAAACAAACATTTTCACTTTACTCATTTCTTTCACATCTGAAAATCTTTTTTCTCTTACCATTATTTTTGTTTTATGTTTTAAAAACATTTGAATATATAAAAATTCATTTTTATTATTTTAAAACTGCTAAATTGTATAAATATTTGTCTATTTTGTTAATATAAGTTTTTTGTTTAGGGAGGTGTATTTTTATGAAGTCACATTTTTATGATTTTTCGTCCCAGCGGTTATCGGCTCAGAACGGGAAAATATTTATTCATCTCTTCTCCCCCAGCTCTGGGTTAATTTGCAGGACAGATTAGATTCTATAGCCTTGGTTGGCAACCACTCTACCGCAGAAAGTAACGGCAACCTGCTACGGGAAAATCTTCTGCCCATTCAGTTGTGTCTCATTCGAGACATGATCGCCCAAGTGTGCATCACGTCTGACTGACTGGTTGAAACCGGCCAAATTTTGTGAAGGATCCCTTTCCAGTTTATGAAAAAGTATTTTTCCGTGTATACTGGCTAATGAGAGACGCGGTGTCAAGTTCTAATAACATGCCCGAATAGTGGGGCCAGTATGAGCCTAATATTCTGTATAAATATAGCTCAGGTCTGTAGATGCAAGAAAAAGACCTTTGACAATCAGTGGAAAACGCAAGTCGTTAAGAAGTCATTTGACATCAAGAAGAGAACATCAAAGGCATCACCAGTTACCGGCCAACCGCAGAAAGACTAAAAGTTCAAGTGAAAATTCTCCGGTGATTGGACAAGCAAAGAACGAAAAGAAGTCTAAGGAATTTTTCCAAACACGAACTGGGGGAATTTGTCTGTATTTCTGAGATGAGACAGTATTTACATTATTTACATTATTCGGACTATTGTCTTCATCATTGTTGCCATTTGTACGACGCTTTAATAATATATCATTCTATTTGTCTATATTTCTGAGATGAGGTAGTATTTACAGTATTTACATTATTCAGACTGTTGTCCTCATCTTTGTTGCCATTTGTACGCTCCGGCCTTCTGCGTGTGCTAGGAATTTCGAACCGAAAAGGACACATGGCCCAGTGGATGAGATTCATATACTCCCATATACTGATTGTAATAAAGTATTCGGTCCGAAATTCCTAGCACCTGAAGAAGACCGGAGCATACAACGGCCGAAACGTCATACAAATGGCAACAAAGATGAGGAAAAATAGTCCGAATAATGTAAATATTGTAAAACCGTTAATATTATTATTTCATACAAGAATATTAAGTTTGAAAGAGAAATATAAATGAGGTTATCTAACTTGCTACTTATTATTTCTGTTGAGGTTTTGATCCTAAGTGGGTACTCCAACTTGTTATACTTGATATACTCCCAGTGATTGTAATAAACTGTTCGGTCCGAAATTCCTAGCACCTGAAGAAGGCTGGAGCGTACAACAGCCGAAACGTCGTACAAATGGCAACGAGTTGAGGGAAGTTAAAATAGACTTTTCTAGCATTAACATATGTCCCACAGATGTTCGTGGGGCAAGCGAAAGTAGGTCTTTTAATTTTTTTTTTTTTTTTTTTACTCAAATGTTGCCGCATCTTTGTTCTTTTACTACCTTCTTGTATGTTCTTTTGTCTTTTTGTTATTTTCTAAATCCTTGTCTTTTCCTAGGCTGTATTTCTTTCAATGGTAATCCTTTCTATCAAAAATTGTTTTCCTGTATAAATAGACACTCAAAGGGGAAATGTTTGTGCGAATTTTGTGTTTGTATCAGTCAATTAAGTGCCATACGTGATACACGCTTGGGCGATCATGTCTCATTCGAGACATGACTGACTGGGCAGAAGATTATCCCGCAGTAGGTTGCCATTGCTTTCTGCGGTAGACTGGTTGCCGACCAAGGCTATAGAACCCAATTTGTCCTATTATTTAACCCATAACTGGAGGGAAGAGACGGATTAATACCTTTCCCAAGGGTATTTGAGCGTAAGTGAATGCAATGAATTCAACTGAAATTCGAACTACGAAATTCGAACTGAACTGAAAAACTTCCCGAAATAATAATAATAAAAACAATAAAAGAAAAGAAGTTTAACTGCAAGGCTACCAAAGTTTTTCTTTTTAATTATTCGTTCATAATATTCATAAATTTTATCATTTCAGTTTTAAAATTAAATTGAAAGTGCAAATCGAACTGAAATTCGAAAAGTATACAAATTGTGTTTGTATACTTTTCGTAATTATAAATGTTATTTTCCTTTTAAAATTTTACGCAATGTGTTTTTTTTGTTTGTTTTTTTTCTAATTTGCGCTTATTCAGTCAGTTGAGTGCCATACGTGAAACACGCTTGGGCGATCATGTCTCGAAAGAGACATGACTGACTGGGTAGACGGTTATCCCGCAGTAGGTTGCCATTGCATTCTGCGGTAGACTGGTTGCCAGCCAAGGCTATAGAACCCGATCTGTCCTGTTATTTAACCCATAACTGGAAAGAAGAGATGGATTAATAACTTTCCCAAGGGTATTTGCGCATAAGTGAATGCAATGAATTCAACTGGAATTTGAACTCGGCTCCCCGATTTCTCGTTCCGAGCCGATATCCACTGCACCACAACGCACATCCGCTTGCGCTTATTACTAGTCCTAATCGGCTAAGTTTTTGTGTTTGGCACAAGAACTTTGATTTGTCAGGAATAAAATTTTTATTTGGAATACACTTGTTTCTTTAAGGAGTGACTCCTCGTGTAAAAATAAAAATACAAAGCTACCATATTACTGAAAACAATTTAGATAATAAAATACATATTTTATGTCAGAAATAACATTTATTAACTATTTGCTAGAATGTAGCAAATAAAAAATTTAAGTGCCATTAAAATTAGCCTTCCCGAAATAATAATAATAAAGACAACAAAAGAATAGCAGTTTAACTGTTTAATTATTCGTTCATAATATTCATAAATTTTATCATTTCAGTTTTAAAATTAAATTGAAAGTGCAAAATAATAAGTGTTTCATACCAGACCTCTAAACAGTTTAAAGTACTACTAAGCTGTTTGGTAGGTTTAGTAGACTTATCAACCAAAAGTCGATAACTAAAAAAACGTATGGGGATGCAAAGTGTGTTATGCCCGCTGTGTTACGCAAAAACCAAGGTTTTCTTTTCGGGCTTTTCCAAGGTTTTTCTTCTTCTTGAAAAAACCCCGACGGATAGGCGCCACATTTAATATTAGTTTTGCTATTCGGTCGACTTTTCTTTCTAAAACTGTTTTGTTTCTCTATGGTTGGCGCTGTCTGGATTGGACGCGCAATTTGTGGCCTGTACGTCATTTGACAAAAGACAGAATCTTCTGCATTGGGTCTAAATTTCGGACATTGCCATGGTACGAAGTTTTTTATATCTTGAATCGAGGTCGGTGATCGTAACCATTCTATGGCTTGATAGACTGTGATTATATACACGTCGTCCATGGCAACAAGATGAAGTAGAAATTCATCCATTGCTGTAAGGCTTTTTGGTTGATCCAGCCAAGGTGAATGCAAATTTAAATAATATGGCGCCCTGTTGGTGCGATAATTACGTAGAAAGTTCTTCCACAGAATTTGAAATGCCTCCTCTTTGGTCCGGGGTTTGTTTTGACAAAAGTCAACATAAGCACATGGAAGATGTTCTCTGTAATCCATTAAAGTAACCACTGGAATCTCCCATAATCCTGGATAGGCTCTCTTCGGACACGGCTGGATGTTGCAGCCAACCCTAAGCGGATAATCCAGTGTAAATGGCCACAGAACAGGCGAATATACATTTCTTGGAAAAGGATGTGTTAAAGTCGCATCGTAGGTGAAGTTGTTCTCCCAAAGAATTTGGAATAGAGTATCGCCTGTCGGTTGAAGAAATGGACTCCTCCAACCTCGAATTTCGTTCAATGGAATTTCTGCCAGTTTGGCGAGGTTGTTACGTTGAGTTAAAATTTCTATTGCCAGTTCCTCTTTTGTAGCATTGCTCCACCAGTTGTGTGGAACCTGCAAAAAAAAATAATAAAGGAGCCATATTTTATAAGCCTAGCAAATTTACGGTCGAATTCGAAAACGAAAAATATACTTGTTTATTAAATAAATAAATAAACACATTGATTCACTGCGTTTTCATTAAAATGACGAATAAACGCCGAATCACTTTTTCAAAACCTCTATTAAAATATAGTCCAATAGAAATAGGAAAATTTGCCTATCATCCAGGTTTAAACGATTCACCGCCTTCAACCTGCTAAGCTAATAGGTAAATCCGACAATGACTTTAACTATATATTCGTAACGCTTGTTTTTACTTAAGCTAATAAAACTTCACACAGTAACCCTACCTTGAGTGGCGCTTGGGAAAAAAAAAAAAATTTTCCAGTCAAATGTAAAAATAGTTTGGAATAACGTAATTTAAAAGTCAATATATTTGATGTGTGAATAAATTTTCATCCGGGAAATATATTTCTTGAAATAATAACGTGTACTGTAAAATGACAATGTTGCGGCGTTGGAAATACGACCATAAAAAATTAATCCTTCATAAGATAACGACATTGTCTACCAGAAACAGTTCTGTGAAATGAAAACAAAAATCATCATGTGTTAGAAGCAGCTACTGTGCATTAGTACGCGAAATCAGGGACCCCCTCCCACCTAAAAAAAAGGAATCAGACACTCATCGTAACCACCTTTAACGTAAGTCGTTTTTAACAATAAACTCTGTCTTTTCTACAAATATTTTCATGGCATTTTTTTAGATCAATTATTTTTTTTTTAGTGCCTCGACTGAACAAATTTAAGTATGCTACTAGATTGGCAATTAGGTCTCACTGTTTTATTGATGCACTAACTCGGTGCAACTGCCACTTCTTTTTATTGCAAGAAAAAACACTTCTCACCTGTGGAACTTCCTTTCAATTTCTTGTTTTCCTGTTACCTACATCTTCAAAAATATAAATGCAATGTAAATAGTCATCTTCTGTCTTACTTATTGTCCTTTCCTGACTTCCCAGTCTCTTTCACTGTGTCCTAGTGGCTTTATCGCCTTGCTTGGGATGAAACGGTTAAGAAAAAATCATAAAACTCTTCGAGAACTGCTTTTAAAAGTAGCCGTCCGGTTTGGTGACTGATTTGCAGAATAAAAACAAAACTTCGTCAGGTTTTATTTTATCTCCCGCCGCATACATTTTTTTTCTTCACATCTATTTTATAGATGTGCGTTGTGGTCCAGTGGATATCGGCTCGGAACGAGAAATCGGGGAGCCGAGTTCGAATTCCAGTTGAATTCATTGCATTCACTTACACGCAAATACCCTTGGGAAAAGTATTAATCCGTCTCTTCATTCCAGTTATGGGTTAAATAACAGGACAGATTGGGTTCTATAGCCTTGGTCGGCAACCAGTCTACCGCAGAAAGCAATGGCAACCTACTGCAGGGTAATCTTCTACCCAGTCAGTCATGTCTCTTTTGGGACACGATCGCCCAAAGCGTGTATCACGTATGGCACTTAACTAACTGACTACAAATATAATAGTTGAAATCCTGATTAAGTCTTCTACTGGGCATTAAGTGAGGGATCGGTTTCTATTGTTATGAAATAATAAACTGATCCCCCACTAATTACTACTTAATAATATAATTCATATCTTCCCCTTCTAGCTATGAGTCTAAATAACAGGACAGATTGGGTTCTATAGCCTGGGTCGGCAACCAGTCTACCGCAGAAAGCAATGGCAACCTACTGCGGGATAATCTTCTGCCTAGTCAGTCATGTTTCTTTCGAGACATGATCGCCCAAGCGTTTACCACGTATGGCACTTAACTGACTGATTGATCTATTTTATAAAATACTTTCTAGAACCCATTGATATCTCGCTATATCGGTAAAATGGATTCTATAAGGCGACGTCTAACAACAGCTAATTGGTTAGAATCTAATGTGCGCCAGGTATTTGAAAATATACTGTCTGCAAACACAGAATGCGCCAAATTGTTCTATTCCCCTTACTCCTGCAAATATCTCGAGAGAATTAGCATAGCAGTTTCCAATTTGACACAGAAGTTATTGAGACGCGTCATAATGATGTTACTAACCGCCAAACGTAACGTCTTGAAAATAATCAGCTTCTTGAACGTGAATAGCTCGTTCATGTTCCAAATAATTCAAAATGGCCGAGTGCTCCTGCTATTCATTTTGAGGTTCTCGACAAAATCGAAAGGAGGATCTGTGATATAATCCATCCTGACCCGGCAGCTCGCCTTCAGTTATTTTCTCACCTGTGTGACATGGCTTCCCTCTGTCTTTTCTACAAATATTTTCATGGCAACTACTCCAATGAGCTTTTTTTTCCTGGTACCCGACCACATGTCCTACTAGAATGGCAGTTAGGTCCCACCCTTTTACCGTTGAAATAGTTAAATGTAACCGTCTCATCTACTTTAACAGTTTTTCTCGCACTTCCCGTTTGTGGGGTCCTGGGCATGACGGTGAACTGCATCCGGCAGCTAGGCCTATGATTGGGAGGTTGTGAGGAGCATGGAATCACCTCTTAATTGTTGTTGTTCCCAGGTCCACCCTGACATGGAGTGGTAGCACCTGTTAGGGTCCCAGCTATGGGAAAATAGTTAACCTCCGAACGGGTCAAGACACTATGAAAGTAAAAAATACACCTTTATAGAAATATATACATACAAACAGATTTTTATAGAAAATTATACATTTTTGAAGAAAAAATAATACATTTTTGAAAGAAAAAAATTATTCTCAGCAAAACATTTTTGAATACAAAATTAGAAGACATTTTCAGTTTTCTAAAATAAAAAAGAAAAACAAAAAATTTTCATTAGAATCTGACTAAATTAACTTTTTCATAACTGAACATTAAAAAAAATCCTTTAAACCCCCACCTTTTTGGCATTAAATAACCCACAGGGGTTGATATGCCGTTAAACAAAACTTAAACTCAAAACCCGTTTGTGGAATTCACTTCCATTTGCATGCTTTCTTGATAGCTACAATCTCCAAAAGTTTTAATCTAGCGTCAATTGCCATTTTTTATCTACTTGATTTCCAACCATCTATTATCTTTTCTACGACGTCCCCTGTGCCTTTTTGTCCTCTCGCTGTAACCCCCTGCGCACCAGTGACATTTCTATCTTGCTTGGGGTGAAATGACTACAAAAAATAAAATAAAATAAAACATGAGCGAGTTCGGGGCCTCTGTCAAGGACGTTTCATGAATGGCCACAACATTCGAAGCGGTTAGATGTCTTAAGGACGGACGAGTTCGTTCAGTAGGTTAAGGATAATTCTTTTTTACAATTATGTTCACTTTGTACAAAGTCCGAGAGCCACTCAAGGTAGAGGGTTGCAAAATAAGAGGCACAAAATAACGGTTAACCCTAGACGTGAACAGGTTAAAATTGTACTGATCGGGGAAGCAATCTCTTGGGAGTCAGTTTCATAAAGTAGTTATTCATGGGAGGATGCTACTCGAATGGAACTTACATCTCACTCATGGAATACGAACGGAAATGAAGGTGGTTCGCTACAATGCGCGGAGCATGGCGGGTTCTAACCGTAATGAAAACTGGTGGAACTAAGGATTGTCGTGCGCCTGAGCATTTTTCATGAAAATACTGATAAAACAGTGAGAGGCTTGCGAAGTTTCATTGGTGAGGAAAGGAGTTGTGGAGTGGAAAATAATTCATCACCCACAAGGGTGCGGAGAAGCTTTTGGGCTTTATCGAGACTGGAAATTGAAAAATGGGCAGCTCCCGGCCATATATGGCAGAAGTCCTCCATTTTCGGCCTGAGCTGGTTCTTGTGAATGTAGAGGATAGCGCAAAGAGTCGGTTACCAAAGCAGTACAACTATTTTTCCAGGTCTCTTTAGCGATGGATCGTATGCACGAGGTCTGAGTTGAGTTAAATCCCAAGAAGGCCTTCAAGGCCTCCTGTGGGATGTAATTACGTGTTTCTTACCAGTACCAAAAATGCGCGTTGTGTTGTAATAGGTATCGGGTTGGACTGTGAAATCGGAGAGCCGGGTTCGAATTTAATTGTATTCGTTACATTCTCTTACTATTGGGAAATGTATAAGTTTATCTCTTTTTCCTTTCAGCTTTGGATTGAATAGCAGGACAGATTGGGTTCTATAGCCTTGGTTGGCATCCAGTCTACTGCAGAAAGAAATAGCAACCTACTACAGGAAAATCGAAGTTATGGATCGAGAGAGACTGACTGACCGACCAACCAAAGCACAAAGTTCGATCTAACTTGAAACTTCAAACGCTGATTTTCATGGTAAGTCGTTCTTTCTTAGATTAAAAGATTAACACACTGCAATCTTCCTATCTACAATCACCCATACTTTCGGTCTTGTGCCGCATCTAAGTGGCGCTTATTATATCAGCTATCTACAATCACCCACTGTTATCTGGTCTTGTACTAACTTAAGCTAAGTTTGCAAATTCTATTCCATCAGCTTCTTTTCTCGCACTTCCCGCTTGTGGAATTCCCTTCTGCACACTTGCTTTCCCGACAGCTATAATCTGCAAGAATTTAAATGTAAAGTCAATAGTCATTTCCTGTCTCACTAACTTACATCTTCTTTCTCTCTCTCTCTCTCTCTCTCTCTCTCTCTCTCTCTCTCGCTCTCTCTCTCTCATATGCTGCAGGCGGCGCCATTCACCATCCTTCACCTGCTGCAATTAACGACCATCTGACCCTACTCTAGACCTCTCTCTATCCACAACTATAACCAGCATGAAATTAAACAAACAAAATAGCAAGAGCCTAAACCAGCTAGTCGTAAATCGCCCAAACCTATCTGCGTTACCTTCACAAATATACGAGGTATTCGCAGTAATTTTAATAGTGTAGAATCTTTCCTTCTAACTAACTCACCCGATATCTTAGCTATATGTGAGACTAACCTTGACCCTTCTATCCCCTCTTCAGAGCTGTTCGTTCCTGGTTACCTTCCTCTCTTCAGGAAGGACTCCAATGTCCATATGCATGGGCTTGGTGTATATGTCAGCGAACAACTCCCCCTAGCCAGTCACATCTCTTGAATCCCTTGATCATTCCTTCATGTGCTTCCGTCTCTCACTTCTAAGCTCGGTTAGCTATCTCTTCTTCCTCTAACGCTCCCCCTCCTCCTCTGACTGTAAGGTACTTGATAGCATCTCTACTAATATCGACAGGGCCATTTCTTCTCACCCATCTGCCCATATATTTGTGTTTGGCGATTTTAACGCCCACCACACCAAGTGGCTTGAAAACTCAGCCACCGACCTTGCTGGGATCCGCACCATGCACTTTTCAATAGCCCAAGCTCTAATGCAAGTGGTGGACTTCCCCACGCGTTTCTCTAAAAACCCTAACGGAAAGGACTCTTTACTCGACCTTTGCTTTACCTCCATCCCAGACTCCTGCACTACCAGGCAACTCTGCCCCCTCGGAAACTCTGACCACGCCGTAGTCTCCGTAAACATATCAATCCGCACTAACTCTACCCAAGAAAACCAGACCAGCAGAATATCATACTGCTACCAAAGAGCCGACTGGGACTCGTTCAGGGACTTCCTCTGCGACATCCCCTGGAACAACGTCTTCGATCTTCCTGTCGAAGACTGTGCCTCCGAAGTCTCCTCTTGGGTTAAGGCTGGCATCGATGCTTTTATCCCGGCCAGGAAATTCCAACTAAAACCAAATTCGTCCCCCTGGTTCTCACCCGCTTGCTCGGCCGCCATTGCCCACCGGAACCATTTCTTCTGGCTCTATCGAAGCTGCTCGTCGAACCAAAACAGGCGCCTTTTCACCTCAGCACGGAACAAGTGTAAAAAAGTACTGAACGAAGCCAAGAGGGCGTTTGCTACCAGAATTAGGCAACGCATAGCATCCTCTAAGTTTGGCTCCAAAGATTACTGGTGTCTCTGCAAAAGCGTGCTCAGCAGGAACAAGACTTCAATACCCCCACTAATCAATGAATTTGAAGTTCTCACCTCCCCAGCCGACAAGGCTGAATGCTTTGCCCGTAGATTCTCAACCAATTCGACACTGGACTCGTTAGGAATACCTACACCAGACTTCCCACCCAGAACTAAGGCTCAACTAAATAACGTCCACATAACACCCTCGCTGGTCGCCAAGATAATTGCACAACTTGACCCACACAAAGCGAGCGGCGGTGACGGAATCCCAGTCATAGTACTGAAGAAATGTGCCCCAGAACTCTCCTCTGTCCTCTCTAAACTCTATAACCTCTACCTATCTGCTTCCTGCTTTCCTGCCTGTTGGAAGTCCTCCTGCGTAGTTCCTATATTTAAGAATTCTGGCGAACCCTCAGACCCCGCCAATTACCGTCCTATTAGTCTCCTTCCAATCTTTGGCAAAGTTTTTGAAGCCATTATCAACGCCGAGGTGATTCAGCATCTTATGGCCAACGGGCTTCTCTCTGACAAACAGTACGGGTTTCGCTTCACCAGGTCTACTGCTGATATGCTAACGACCATTACCGAGTACATATACCAGGCATTTCGACAAGAATGGTGAAGCCCGAACCGTTGCCTTGGATATCTCCAAAGCATTCGACAGGGTCTGGCATGCTGGCCTCTTGTGCAAACTGCGGAGCTATGGGATAACTGGTCATCTGTTTGACCTCATCCAGTCTTTCCTCTCTAACCGCACATTGAAGGTGGTATTAAATGGGCATGCCTCCCAAAACTACCATACGAACGCAGGCGTCCCTCAAGGTTCCATCCTAGGTCCCACGCTCTTTCTGATCTACATTAATGATCTCCCCGACACCATTAGATCCCAAGTTGGCATGTATGCCGACGACACAACAATCTACTCTCGCATCGATCAGAAACCAGGTCTGGACGACAAAGTGAACCTCGCTGCCGTACTTGAAAGGGACCTCCAATCCGTAGTGGCCTGGGGTAGGAAATGGTTGGTAAATTTCAATGCCTCCAAAACAAAGCTGTTATCAACTAACCACTATAGACAATCGCATCTACCTCCCATTAGCATGGGACAGGCTAGCCTCCCAGAGAGTAAAATACTACGCCTCCTTGGCCTTACACTCTCGGCGAACCTCAAATGGAATGACTATATTGAATCCATTGCCAAATCTGCTGCTATGAAAGTCGGCTCCCTGTGCAGGGCTCGGAAATTTTTCCCACCTGAATCTATTCTGCACATATACAAATCTACCATCCACCCGTGTATTGAATATTGCTGCCATATCTGGTCGGGTGCCCCTGCTGCTCTCCATGGGCTTCTTGACAAAATACAAAGGAGGATCTGTAACGTGATTGATACTGACTTGGCAGACCGGCTGCAGCCGCTCTCTCACCGGCGTGATGTGGCTTCCCTGTGCCTCTTCTACAAGTACTTTCATGGCTTCTGCTCCGATGAGCTTAGATCACTGGTGCCGCCTAAGCAGGAATTTACACGAGATACTAGATTAGCAACTAGGTCCCACCCTTTTACAGTTAAACAAATAAGATGTAACCGTAAATTCTACTCCAACAGCTTCTTTTCTCGCGCTTCCCGCCTGTGGAACTCCCTTCTACAAGTCTGCTTTCTCGACAGTTACAATCTCCAGGTGTTTAAATGTAGGGTCAATAGACACCTCCTATCACATTAACTCCCAACTATTCTCAGAACACTCTCATCTACCTAACCCTCATTCTCAGTATCCTTACCCGCCTATCACCCACCCTCTGACATTTCCTATATTTAATCAGCCTTTCTCCACTCTACGTAGCCCCCTGCGCAGTAGTGGCAGTGACATGCCTTGCTCGAGGTGAAACGCTTATATAAAAAAAAAAAATATGCTCTTTCTCCGTCCACCCACTCTCATTAGTATTCTCTTCCTTCTCATACTCTCTTCCTGACACCCTCTGTAACCTGTCACTCTTTCTCATAACATTCCTTCTATGTAACCCCCTGCACAACAGTGGCAGTAAAATGCCTTGTTTAGGCCACACGATTATTAAAAAAAAATCAAGTCTTGCATTGAACAATGATTCAAACTGGAGTAATTTTTTTTCGTCGATAATTTTGTCAAATATTAGCACAATTTCACAATACTCTCATCAGATAAATCCATTTAGTATATTTTAGTCGCAGTCACGTTTTACTGTCATTACTGCAGACAAATTTTGTAGTACTAAATTAGTTGTTACTCTGATCTGACAAGCGATCTCTCTGGCTATTTTGTCCGTCACAGTCATGCGTGACATTTGGCGATTTCACATAAGCTGTAAAGGAGAGAAAGACAGAAACGTAATTATTTTTGGAAACTACACGTGCCCAGACAACAGAATAATGGTTCAGAATGGATAATCAGGCAAATATTCAATTTAGGTGCGCAAGATTCAAGTAAGGACCCCAGGCACGTTTCAGACTGGCAAACTTTTCTTAACCTTCACCCCAAGTGATCCATCAAAATGTTCCACTTTTAAGTCAGCCCAAAGCTTAAAATAAGTACCGAGGCTGTAGAGTTGGTTTATTAAATACACATAGCCACCTATTACGAATCTCAAATGTATGATAATTGCTGCTTATAGACTGTTTCGTGGCTGAAATATTTGCATTCTTTCCAGTGTTCTAGACGAGATAAAAGTCAGGGTTATGAATGCAGATTTTCAAAGCAGGATCTTTCCACTTTGGACATTAGAATAATCCTGTTTTCTTAGTTCATTTATCCTTTTTGAATTTACATTGGGAAACCTACAAAGTTTGTTGTTTTGGTCCTCAGATGACATTAGGACTATTAAGTGTTAATTAAATTCATGCAAAAAAAATATTGACAACTGTTATAACATGCGTTTATTATTTTAAATATCAAGTGACTAATATATCAAATATACATTTGCCTGTTGATTGAAGCGATGAAAATGGACGATGTTTTTTTTTATTTTTAAGAATGGTAAAAATATATCTCTAATGTAAAAAACCGTGGAGTTTACAAAGAAGATTCGTTGAATGGTCAAACTTGTTAAAAGTGGTTTGTGAAGTTGTGTGCATGAAACGCCATGCTCAGCGATGTTCTACAGTTGAGTAGACACTATAAAATATAATAAGGTTAGTGCCGTAAGCTATAATTTGCTATAGGTATTCACTAGTATTTTACTAGTAGTTTAGTCTTTAGTGTCAGAACTAGTTATAATTATTCTGTAAAAAAAGATTACAAAAATGTAGCACAAGGCCAAAATAGAGATGGAGAAAGGATAGTCATCTTCTGTCTTGTAATTAAACTCGGCTAGCCACAATCACTGACCTAAACAACACGGTCGACTCTCTGAAAGCTGCCAACGTGGAGGCATTCACCGCTATGGACAAGGACATGGTCGCCAAAGCATGTGACTCATTTCGCGCCCACCTTGAGATGGTCGCCGCCGTCGCCGGTGGTTACATTGTAAAATAATGTAGTATGTAACTCTAACTGTTGCGAAATAAGCTGTCGGGTCTCTGCATATACAATTTTTGTTTTTATTGCCTATTTCGTTTTCTTTTTGTCAAGTGTCAAGTGTCGGATTTTGCTGCAACACCCTATATATATATATATATAACGCAATAGCGATTAAAAAAAGTGTTAAGTCAGAGATGCTGTTAGTGTTAATCTGAAAGAAAAGATATTTAAGGCAAGCAGATTTTGCAATAAAGTGCTCAATATCAGAAATAGAGCATTATGATTCACACACACACACACACACACACACACACACACACACATTGTGGTGGTGTTTTAACGTAACTGAAGACGGAAACAAAACCTCTTTAATAGGCTTTACAGAACTAATTTCGCAACACAAGAGCATGCAGTAAACGCAAGAGCAGGTAAACAAAATGCCGAAGAAAGAAAAGAACTCAGCCTTTTTAAAGGAAAAGGAACATGTGCAAAATCACGTGCAATAGAAATTTTTACGAAAATATAACAATCTCCCCCCACTAGTAAGAGAGATTGCAAGGTGGGTGTATATATTATTTTATTTATTTTATTTATAAGTCCAGTCGCTGAACTGGTCTACGAATCCTGCTAGACCGCCGCGGGTGCAGTTCACTATTCGAAGGACTGGCAGGTCTCTGGGAAGGCTGATTCTCTATTTCCTCCGCATTAAGTGTAGTGTCAACTGGACTTGTTTCAATCAAACGGGCCGGGTCTGCATTTGCAAGGTCGGGTCGAGTATTCTCAGCAGGACCCTGATGTTCATCAGAGCGTGGAAAGCGAGCCAAATGTCTTAGCGTCACTGAATCCTCCCGGCCGTCATCATGCCGTATTCTTGCATGAGTAGGGTTGGCCTCGAGGAGTTCCACCACCTCTACGATCGGGTCATACTTGCTCCTGTTGCCAAACCGTTTCAGCAGTACCCTTCCAGGTTCGCAGAGCCAAACAGGTAAGGCAGTACCGGTAGAAGAGCGCCTTTCAAATTTGAACAAGCGTTCGTGGGGAGTCACATTTGTACTAGTGCATAGTAGGGAACGAATAGAATTTAAAACATCGAGCAGAACGTCCTGCCAAGCACTAAGGGGTAACCGTTTAGATTCCAAGGCCAATAATATTGAGTGCCAAATAACGCCGTTGTAACGCTCGCACTGACCGTTGCCTCTTGGGTTGTATGCAGTGGTGTTACTGCACCCAACCCCAAGTCTCGTCAGGAAATTTCTGAACTCCTCGGACACGAACGACGTTCCTCTATCAGAATGGATGAAAGTGGGGAGTCCAAAAATAGAAAAAATATTCGTCAAGCACTTGATTGCGGTTTGCGAAGAACAATCACGGCACGGGAATGCAAAGGGAAATCGACTGTACTCATCGACGATAGTAAATAGGTAACGACATCCTTTCGATGATGCCGGGACAGGCCCTTTGAAGTCTACGGAGAGGCGTTGAAAGGGAGCAGTAGAGCGGATTAGCGTATTATTAGTAGGGCTGGAAAATTGAGGTTTTATTTTTGCACAAGTTGTACACTCGGATGTCACGCGCCGAACTTCATCAATTGAGTATGGCATATTTTGTGATCGTATAAAGTGCCAAAAACGTTGAACCCCAGGGTGTATTAATGAACTGTGTATGGTCCTTAGCTCCTCCAAGGAGGAAGCAGCAGCACCACACACTCTCGACAAAGCATCGGCAACGGTGTTTTCACTTCCGGGACGGTGTTTTATATCGTACGAGAACGGGAGAAGCTCCATTTTCCACCGAATGATTTTATCATTTTTAATTTTTCCTCGGTTAGCTGGCTTATACATAAAAGATACGGCTTGCTGGTCTGTTATGATAGTAAAGTGCTTCCCAACAAGGAGGTCCCTCCATTTTCGGACACATTCAACTATCGCGTAAGCCTCTTTTTCAACTATGTGTAGTCGTATTTCAGATGGGTTTAATGATCGGGAAAAGAATGCTACAGGCCTATCAGCCTGTAGGAGAGTGCCTCCTATAGCTTTCTCTGAGGCATCGGTTTCAATAGTAAATGGTAGTTCGTCGTCGATAACCTTTACAGATGATTCGGCAACGTCTTTCTTAAGTTTTTCGAAAGAATTCACAACTATAGGAGGCATGGGAAATTGTTTATTTTCAACCAGGGGACGAATTTTGTGTGAATACTTAGGTATCCATTTCGCGTAGTAAGAAAACATACCAAGGCACCTTTTTAACGAATTTGAATCCGAAGGAGGAGGCATTTGCAAAAGAGGTTTCAAACGCTCAGGGTCAGGTTGAATAGTTCCGTCACAGATTTGGTATCCAAGCAAATTGATAGAACGAAGCGAAAACTTTGATTTTTCTCGGTTTATTTCGAGGTTGTATGTTGAGGCAGCCTTTAAGAAACGTTCCAAGTTAGCGTCATGCTCCTCTTGAGTTTTACCACAAATAGTAATGTCATCAATGTAAGAAAAAGTTCCGGATAACTTATTTTCAGAAATAAAGGAATTCATAAATCGTTGAAAGGCAGAAACCCCATTAGTGACACCCATGGGTATTCGTTTGAATTGATACAAACGATTTCCAGCTTGAAAAGCCGTGTAAGGCCGATCTTCGGGACAAATTTCGATCTGGTAGTAAGCTTTAGACAAATCAATCGTACTAAAAATATGATACTGGGCAATTTGGTTTACGAGATCCTCAATCCGAGGCAAAGGGTACGCGTCAAGTAGTGTGAAACGGTTAATGGTTTGGGAAAAATCAACCACCAATCGTTTCTTTCTATTAGGCGACGAAGTCACAACAATTTGAGCACGCCACGGTGAATAGCTGGTTTCAATGACATCGTCTTCAAGCAGTTGAAGAATTTCTTTTTCAATAAATCGGGCATCCTCCGCACGGTAGTTTCGGGATTTAGTAGCAATGGGTCTGCAATCAGGGGTCAGGTTTCGGAACAATTTTACAGGGGCACAACTGATCCTGGTTAGCGCGCAGATTTTTAAAACTTCCTGAGATCCACCAAAAGAAATAGTAATACCCCGGTGTAGTTTCAAAAACGGCATTCCGAGTATAATGTCCATACAGGAGTCAGGAAGCACAGTAAGGTCAATCTCTTTATATTCGCAACCATTGAAGAAAACGTTCTCGGTGCAATATTCAGACAGTTTAAGGGAAACGGCGGATGATGCCATAGAAATTACGGAGTTCCGTTTTAAAGTGGGCAGTCTCATTTTTTTGACAATACGGGCACTGATAAAATTATCAGAACTGCCGGTGTCTATAAGGGCAGTTAACTTTTTCCCTTTTAACTCCACAGTTTCGGTGATAGGAGGGCAACTATCACCACCTTTAGCACGGGCCCCTATGATAGCAGAAGAAGAACGTGAATGTGTCGGTAGAGTAGAACGGCAAACTTTAGAAAAATGCCCGAGTTTACCACAGCTTCGACATACCTTATTGCGGGCAGGGCAGAGGCGGCGGTCGTCCTTAAAGTGACGTCTCCCTCCACAGTTGTAACACTTGCCACGAACAGGAAGGGCAGCAGAGAACAGTACAGAGTCACACTTCATTGGAGAATCAGTTAGAGCAGAATTTTTAGAAATACCAGTGGCCTCCTCGGCAGAATCGGTCAACACATTTTTAGTTCCAGTAATAGAAGTAACGGCGGCTGCTCCAATCTGGGTGGCATACGATTCCGCGCGAAAGTGAGCTTGTTCTAAAGCCCTAGCACATTGAGTAGCTTCTGCGAGAGTTAGAGTGTCAGTTTCAAGGAGCCTAGCACGTATCAATGAGGACCGAAGACCACGAATAAATGCATCACGGACAGATTCATCCCTGTAAGTGGTGGCCGTTACGTCTTTAAAGCAACAGTCAGCGGCAAGTCGATTCAAGGCCTGAAGGTATTGGTCGACAGACTCGCTTTCTTGTTGCAAACGCGTAGAAAGCAGATGTCTAGCATGAATAACACTTGGAGACTTGTCGTAGACACCTTTCAGTAAGTCAACAGCATGTTCAAAGCCAGAACAACCCTCGATAACGTCAGCAACAGTGGGACCGATGTTTAAATAGAGAACTTCGAGTTTATCAGGGTTTAACGAAGCAATAGTTGAGAGGTAGTAATTAAAGTTACGTTACCATAATCTCCAAAGCTTGCTGGCCTGTGGGTCTGCCGAGGAAACGTCAAATTTGTCCAGGCGAATTATTTTCTCCATGAGGAAAATAGAAAATTAGTTCTGTAAATTGTGGTGGTGTTTTAACGTAACTGAAGACGGAAACAAAACCTCTTTAATAGGCTTTACAGAACTAATTTCGCAACACAAGAGCATGCAGTAAACGCAAGAGCAGGTAAACAAAATGCCGAAGAAAGAAAAGAACTCAGCCTTTTTAAAGGAAAAGGAACGTGTGCAAAATCACGTGCAATAGAAATTTTTACGAAAATATAACAAAAATATAACACATACACAAAAATATAACACACACACACACACACACACACACACACACACACATCATTATTGCAATATTATTTTACTTATTGTAAGGATTCCACAAGAATCATTCCTATCCCCAACTATCGCCTGATGAAGTACAATTAACAATACTGAAACAGAAAAGTTTTTGTGTAGTGATGTAAAATGTTTTATTATAATCACTTATAATAAAAATATTACAATAATAATACATTGCTCTACTTTGTATTGAGCACTTTTAAAAAGCAAATGCTACGAA
Organism: Ascarosepion bandense; assembly: GCA_037127315.1. Taxonomy (NCBI): domain Eukaryota; kingdom Metazoa; phylum Mollusca; class Cephalopoda; order Sepiida; family Sepiidae; genus Ascarosepion; species Ascarosepion bandense. Next base: position 6,985,538 of record JBBBDQ010000501.1, on the reverse strand, counting down.
CTGTTGATTTTTACTCCATTTTTTTACTCTTACTATATTATATATATACTCTTACTATATATATATATATGATTAGGTGCTGAAATGTTCTTGTCACGATTCCCTTTCCGAACTCTTCCCAGAAATATTTTTGAAGGATTTTTAGGCCGGTTCGAAAACCTTTCCGCATTCTCTAGTCTGTACAAGGTGCTAGTCAAAATGTCGGTTAATCTATACCTTGAAATGTCTTCTCTATTGCTGCTTAGTGGAATAATTAAAAGAAGTGTCAAGTAACATTAAAAAGGAATAGACTAACCCTAACTCTTCAAATACTCCACATTTTTAAACGACGTTGTATTCTAGGTTTTTTTTTTATCTAAACCGGCGGACCCCAACCACGGTCCTGCTGTCATGCAAGATAATTTTCTTACGGACCCCTGGGGGTAGTGTGAGTAATCAGTGTCGGTCACGCGCATGATAAAACACAATAAACAAGACCGCGATTGTCAATAAAATAGAGTAAAAAAAAAAATCTGTAACATACATTGAGCTTGAATAAATGGGTGGCGGAAAAGGGTTTAGGAAAAATAACAAACACCTATTTTATTAAGAGATACAAAGGAGAATAAGCTGCAGAGCAATGCTTACCTACGTCTTGGGGTGCGGAGGTGGGTCACGGAATATAAAGAAGAATATGTAGATGAGAACTCTCAGGAATAAGCTATCCAACCATTTTGGAGATCTCAAGAACTAGTTGCATGATTTTCATGTAACTTGGTCAACCAATCAAAGGGAACCTCACGATGAATGCATAAAAACAGACATTCTCCCATCAAGTTACCCAGCCGGCAGCGAGATATCATTAAGTGCTCTTGTGTTGTGGTGATACCGTGCAAAAGTGATGGACCGGATTTTTGCGCTTTCACGACCAAAAAGCAAATGACCAAAAGTCGCCGTTGCGCATCCGGGTTCGCGCAGATGTTCCAGTTGAAAAATAAAAATTAATCAAATATTCAATTTCCATTTCGCGAGCCTACGTGAATTTTATTTATCAGCCAATGGAAAGCCAAGAATCAAATACAAGTGTGAAATCCCAAACGAGCTGCTGTGATTCAAAAAGCAGATATAAAAAGCAGATACAGACAGACCCCAAAAGACAGACCTCAAGGAGAAGAGTGTAATCAATATGCCTTGACCTAAGTCAAGTGGCTACTACGCTTGCCTCTTTCTTTCTCCCCTGTCTCAAACTACTTACTGACCTAAGGAGCGACTACATCAAAGACATTCCCCATTTACACGCTATCCACATTCCTAAGCCTTAAATCTGTTTCAGCTTATTATTTGCCATGAACATTTTAACCTCCGTTGGACCTATATTCAAGTATTACTTTAATTGTAAAAACATAAATTGATATGTGTATATATAAAAATGTTATTTTCAACTCAAATTGCTTTTCTTGATTTTATAATCATTTTATGAGTTATAGTGGGCTATCTACCACAAGGCCAAATTCCGTTAACCTGCAACGGTATACAACTACCCTTCACTGGAACGGAATCCTACTACAACTAGAAAAGGAATAGATAAGATACCCCGCTATAGTGTAATGCGTAACTATTGCATTCACAATTGCCCAACTTAAAGTCTTAATTTAAAAAAAACTTTTATCGAAGAAAAACAAAATATTTTTCTTAGATCATCGAATGCCCCAGGTTTCTTATCAACTGCACTGTCTAGATTTGTCTTCTTACAACTGCTGGATTTTTTCTAAGTTAAATTTGTTGTTAAAAAAGATTGGGCTTCAGCGAGGTAGCTGATGACAATCCCGAAAGAGGGTATTGAAGACAATTTTGAAAAGTTGAAAGGACGCTATTGTAAATGTGTAAGATTCTAAAGAAAAATCACAGTAGAGGTAAAGATGCTATTGTTCCAAGTAGGCCATTTTTTTTTTATTCAAATGGTTGGATACTTTCCGGATATATCTTGTACTAGCAGTATAGCCTGGCGTTGCTCGGGTGTAATGAAAGCTTTAAAACAAATCCATGGTCCTGGAGCTCATACTCTTTGGACAATAGTTGTTTCCAGTTAAAGCGAAACCGTAGACTGAAAGAGAAATGAATGGATGTAAGTCAAACTTTGATTTCCTGGTATCGATATCAAATAAGCGTTTTTCGTTGTAAAGTGAATTTTGAAGGCTAAATAAGTTCACTGAGTAAATGATATCATGGCTGAGACTAAGAACTACAATTGTACCTACTTAGAGCCAAACCCGAAGCAAAAACTAAAATAAAAGGGCTGAAAAAAATACAGACATACAGGCAGATAAACAGACACACACACAAACATCTTGCCTTATATAAATATTATCGATTTTCTGCACTATTGTAAGAACTGCAACCTTGAAACTTCTGAATATCGTTTCTTATGTCTGTGTCTATGAGTGTATCAAATTTAATTAAAATCGGACCACTCCTTCTATAACCCGATTTTTTCGATTATCGATTTTCGATATTTATCGGGGGTACCACGACACAAAACCTTGCTAAGAACACTCGCAGACGCTTATAGTACAACTGCATAAATTTTCAAGAAAATCGGTTCGGCCGTTTCGGAGTCTATAGGTAACGGGGACACACACACACACACACACACACACACACAGACAAAGTTCCATTTATAAATAAGTTTATCATGAGATAATGTACGGTGTATTTTTTCTTCAAAGACAGATAAAAAGGTCAAGATTACCTGGTGTGTAAGGCTGTGATCGGCGATCTCGATCCCTCGTTTATGAAGTTTACGAATCATGCAGTAGTCAGTATAGTTGTGAGATACAAACAGCGTCATTGCTATTGGGCAACCATTTGGGTTCTTTCGACTCCCATCAGCGGGGAAAAGCCTTGAATAATAACCCCAATTGTCCCAGTTAACCGCGTCATCGAATGCCAGCAGTACTATTTGGGGTATCTCTTCTGGGTGGAAACCACCTGGTATGTTCAGTCCCGAACAACGGCAGTTTGGCGGTGGGCAACTCGTCGGATCGCAAGATTGCTGACTCGACCCTTGTAATGAGAATTCGTAAAAGAGAACAAAGACAACATAGAAATGATGGCCGAATGTCTTCAGGAAAATCATTGTATTTTGAAGATTAACTGAATATCACCGACTTCTGGTTTGATAGCAAAAGATGTTTTTCTTTTGAATTTGATAATTCAGCAGTTATTTGGGAAAACGTTTTAAAAGATAGTTTTTCGAGTGGAAACTAGTAGACTGTTTCTGAAATCAGAATATATTACCAAACTCTGACTTTGAGAAAATCGCTTTGTGGAAAAATAATTTTTCAAGTGATTATTTTGTTTTTCCGTTTTCTTTTGTAATATTCCGGTATACGAACTATAAAAAAAAAAAACTAAATAAAAAAAAAAAAAAAATCTCTTGTTATGTAGAAAAAAAAGAACTAACCTTTTAATCAGTAATCAAAGTTATTAAATCCAAATTGAATTATTTGCAATTAATTTGTAAAATCAGTCTTTCCGAAATTATGTTCGAATCGGATTTTTAAGTATTTTATCGGACTTCAGAATTGCCCCAAATACAATTTTTTTAAAAATGTTTTAAAAAATATCAAAACTGTACAATTCTTTTTTTTTCTCACAAATACTGCAAACTGAAAAAAAAATGTCTGTTCATGTTTTCGTCTCGGCATGTAAATTAAAATATTAAAATCATCACCCGCTGCAGTATTCATAAAATCAATTTTGTCGAAAGCGTTCAGCCTGAAGAAAATAATGAGGATTCTCGCGTCGTTGTTTCATGAATGGATTTTCTTGTTTTATGTGAAACAAAGAACACAACTATGTCGAAAAGGACTTAAAAAAAACCCCACCTTTTTTTAAGTCTATTTCAGGATAACCCCACATCACCCACCCCGCAAAAAAAGCAAATAGCAATTTGTTTAACCTCAGTGAAGTCGAAATTAAAGTTAAGTCACGCAACAAGACTCGACATTAAGAAGTATGTGTCGAGGAGAGGAGACCCATAAAGAAAGAAAGAATTTTTTTTTGGCGGACCTGAAGCAGACTACCACCACGTTTAATTTCGTTGTTTTTCTTTTTTTTTTTTTTTTGGCTTTTTTACTTTTTTCAGCGCAGTCCTATCGATTGTTACCTAAACTTTCCGATTATCAAAAATAACTTTTGAAAAATTACAATATTTAAACAAATTTGGAGGGGGGGGGTCAATTTCTCATACAACGTTAAAGTAAATCGATCCTTCATCACCCGGTTCACACTCCACCCACGTCTATTGAACAGGTGAAGAGGCTCATCCCTTGTTCCCTGTTTAAGATGTGGTTTCTGGCTTTCACTTTTCTAATATTTTCACTCCTTTTTATTTTTCCTTCTTTTCAATTGGAGTAGATAGACTAAACTATCGCCCGGTTCACACTCCACCCACGTCTATTGAACAGGTGAAGAGGCTCATCCCTTGTTCCCTGTTTAGTGTTTAGGATGTGGTTTCCGGCTTTCTTTTTTCCAATCTTTTCACTCTTACGTAGCCCCCTGCACATCAGAGGCGTTACCGCCTTGCTCGGGGTGATATGATTAAAAAAAAAAAAAATTTTCAATCCACTCGCGTTGGGGTCGCTTTGTTTATGTTAATTTCGTTGTTTTTCTTCTTTTTTTTTTTTTCAGTGCAGTTCTATCGATTTTTTTTTTTTTTAAACTTTCCGATTATCAAGAAGAATTTTGAAAAATTCAAATATTGAAACAAATTTGACGGGGGGTCAGTTTCTCATACAATGTTAAAGTAAATCGATCCTCCATTTTCAATTCACTAAGAAGTTTGTATGAGAAACTGGTTACCCCCATCTAAAATTGTTTAAATATTGAAATTTTTGCAATTTTTTTCTTTTTTTTTCTTTTTTTTACTTTTTGTCATTCGTAAAGTTTAAAGTGTAAAAGATAATATTGCACTGCAAAAAGTCCAAAAAAGTGGCGGTAATGTCGTACTGCGACTGGTTTCACAATGGAGGCTCGATTTACTATAACGTTGTATGAGAAACGGATCCCCCACTCCCAGAAAATGTTTAAATATTTAAATTTTTCAAATTTTTTTTTTTTTTTTTGTCAGTCGTAAAGCTAAGGGGGTAATCGATAGGACTGCGCTGAAAAAAGTAAAAAAAAAATGAAAAACAACGAAATTAAATGTGGTGGTATTCTGCTTCAGGCCCGCCATTTTTTTACGCGCAACCTAGCTCCAAATCAACAAAACAATAAAATTTAAACATAGTTTTCTTCCGATTTTAAATTATTTTTTTATATAGACAAATATCCTGTACTCAGTAGCATTCAGAAAAGGGGGAAGACCCCGAGCATTCTATCAAAAAGTGAAATAAAAATTTAATTTATATTTAATTTGAATAAAGTGTTTATTTAATGTTTCATCTGTTTTTACATATTTCAAATGTCTTCCTTTCTCACATTTCCCAGTACTATGCTATATCGACCCTCTACTTGAGTCCTAAGGGCATCCAATCAAGGAGTTGTCCCTGGGCATCATCAAACATCATTACGTCATTACGTACCAGATAGGCCTTGGATGTCGTGCATCTCCTTATGATACGAGAATCTGGCGTTCGAATCCAAGTAAAAACCGACATCTCAATTACAGATCTTTAAAGTAGGCAAACAAGACACTTGCGCTACGCAATCTGCCCATTTCGCATTGTTCTGTACTTAGTTTACTCAACATTCATACAAATTGCGATATTTATTCAGCTCGTCTTATAGATCAGTTCGTTCAACAAATTCGATAGATAGGTACAAGACGTTAAGTTATCCTCAGTGGAGATACTCCTTTGGTAAGACAACCTCTTAATTTCATTAAACGACGTGGAGCACTAGCGCACGCGTACACACGCAATCCAATAAATGTTTCTTTTCCCCTTTTCAGATTTGCCTATCTGTACACACAAGTATTTTCTTTCTTCTTTTGAACCCCGCTATTTATATATTTTTATATTTATTTAGGCTGTTACAAAAATTTCAGAAACATAATTTTATTCTTGAAAAATTAACTGTAGAAATGTTGAAATTAGTCAAAATACGAGCCTTGAGCATCTATGCATCTCTGCCATCGATCGACGAGATTATTTATTCCTCGCTGATAAAGTTATTGGCTGTGATGCAAAAAATATCTTTGAAAGCTTCTTCCATCTCTAGTCTGGACCTAAAAGTTTGAAGTAGAGAGAAGGTTGAATGTTTATTACATTGGCCTTGAGCCAAACTTAACCGAACTCCTTACAACTTAAGATTATCAAACTCATCAGAAGGTTGAAGGTTGGAAGAATAAAAGTATTTCGTTGTATGTTAAAGTAGAATTTCATTAACAGAACAGAATAACATCACATGTATAGGAATTAAATCACTAACTAGGTAAATGTTCAAAAAAAGAAAGTGTAGCGTCGAGTTAAAGGAATAGGTTAAATAGATAGGTACAAGACGTTAAGTTTTCCTCAGTGGAGATACTCATTTGGTAAGACAACCTCTTAATTTCATCAAACGACGTGGAGCACTAGCGCACGCGTACACACGCAATCCAATGTTTCTTTTCCCCTTTTCAGATTTGCCTATCTGTACACACAAGTATTTTCTTTCCTCTTTTGAACCACGTTATTTATATATTTTTATATTTATTTATTTTCTTAATATATTTATTTTCTTAATATATTTTTATATTTATTTAGGCTGTTAGTCCTAGTTGTAAGTAGCAAGTGTATTTATGCAGAATTAACAAGGTACTAATAAAGTCTGTGTTTCTTTCCTTTTTTATAGCCAACGAAAAAGTGAAAGGGAAGGTAAAGCAATAAAGGAAAATTGTACTTATGTCCGGGTCAATGGCTTGAAATTTTTTGTCACATCTTGTCGGTGTCGGATCTCGCTCCCATATGACTGATTCTATTTTCTTTCTCTATTTTATAGCAAAAGATTTTTTCACATCGGCTTGTTAACTACTTTCTCAGTTTTGCAAATCGCTTTCTTTCATTAGTTAGAAAATTAATTCAACATCGGATCGCGAAATCTGGTTTCGTCTTTTTTCTTCAGTGCGGAGGTCAATTCTTTTTCCTGTTGGTCAAAATTAAGATTTCATACTGGATTGCGAAATTTGTAAAAAGTGAAGACAATAGAGTCACTTTTAATTCCGTATTCACCATAGGTTTACCATTTAAAAATGTGCTTAAGTGCTTAAAAAAAGATAATCAGTAGACGAAAGATCAAGAGAATATGGCGAATGTGGTAAACTCTCATATCCAAAGTCTGTAAGTTTTTTGCCACATCATTCTTGCAACATGTGGCCACGCATTATCATGGAGCAGAATTGAACCATATTGATTCACTAATGCAAAATACGAGCCTTGAGCATCTATGCACTTCTGCCATTGATCAATGTGATTATTTATTCCTCATTTATGAAAAGTTATTGGCGGTGATGCAATGAAATCTTTGAAAGTTGATTCCACCTTTGGTTTTACCATTTAAAAATGTGCTTAAGTGCTTAAAATAAATGATAATCAGGAGGATGTGGTAAACTCTCATATTTCAAGTCAGTGAGTTTTTGCAACATCATTCTTGCAACATGTGGCCACGCATTATCATGGAGAGGAATTGAACCATATTGATTCACTAATGCAAGTCTCATATTTTGGCAGCCGTGCATGCATTTCAACAAGTTGATTGCAGTAAAGTTCTGTATTGATTCTCTGATTGGATTCCAGAAATCTGTAGTGGATAACACCAGTTGCAGACCACCGGACAGTCACCATAATCTTTTGCTGATGCAACTTTGACTTTGGGAAACGTTTGGGAGACTCATTACGATCAAGCCATTGACCTGATCATTTATGGTTATCATAAAGGATTAACTTTTCATCACAAGTGACTATTTGGTCAAGAAAGGGATCATTGATGTTACACAGAAATAGCATTAAGCACATTTCAAAATGCCTAAGTTTTGGTTTTTCATTGTGATCACGAGGAACCCATGTATCAAGCTTTTTAACCTTGCCAATATTCTGCAAATTGTGTGAGACTGTTGCAGTGCTGACGCCAAGCGTCTGAAACATATTATTGGTCCTCATTTGGCGGCTTGGCTTCGGTCACTTACTCCGGTACCGTAAGGTTGCTTCCCTAGGCCTTTCTTATAAATACATTCCTGGTAATTCTTCGGATGAGCTCTTTACGCTGGTACAAAGACTTTATGAATTTAAGCACAATACGAAACTGATGTCAAAATCTCATCAATTTACAACTGAGTTGACTAGTTGTAGCCATATCTATTCAACTTATACAGCAAGACTATTCTGAGATCCATAGAAGTTATGCCAGGATTCGTCATCGGAGGCCACATTTTAAACAATATAAGGTACGCAGATGATACAGTGCTGATAGCAGACACAGAAAGAAAACTACAAGACCTCCTACAGAAGGTAGCTGAAGAGAGTGACAAGAAAGGACTACAAATAAACTGCAAGAAAACCGAATGCATGGTCATCAGCAAAAACAGCAGCCCAAAATGCCAATTACAGATGAGGGACTCTAAAATCAAGCAGGTACAAAAATTTAAATACTTAGGAAGTGTTCTAACAGAAGACGGAAAGTGCGACACTGAGATCTGAAGGCGAATTGGCATGGCGAAAGAAGCATTCCAGAAGTTGAGTAAAGTATTAAGAAACAGGACGATTTCACTAGAAGCAAAGAGGAGAGTACTGGATTGCTATGTGATGTTCGTTTTTCAATACGGCAGTGAATGTTGGACAATATCTTCGAAGATGAAGGAAAAAATTGAAACAGCTGAAATGTGGTTCTACAGAAGGATGCTGCGGATATCATGGACCGAGCATGGGAGCAATGACGTGGTTTTGGAAAGGATGGAGACGAAAAGGAAATTAATACTGAGCATCAGGAAGAGACAACTAAAATTCCTGGGACATTCAATGAGAAAGGAGGGCTTGGAGAACCTGTCACTAACAGGTCAGATAGAGGGGAAAAGAGACAGGAGAAGGCAGTGGATAACATATTTAAAGGACCTGATCAGGTGGATGACGGAACGAGGGTTGCATGGTACAACAGGAGAAAGCGTGCTAAGAACCACCAGAGACAAGGAGATGTGGAAAGCCGTGATCGCCTATGTCCTGAAAGGACATGGCACATAAAAGAAGTTGTAGCCATAACTTCTGTTTTCTTTACTTGCACTTCTCGCTTGTAGAACCCCCTTTTGCTGCCTGGGTTGGTTTTAATTTATTTTTCCAATAAGCGAGTTTTTCACTTCCGGTCTACACATCCACATATCAGTTGATCAACAAGCCTTTCTTCTATGTCCTTGAACTTATATTTCTTTGCGAGGTTTTTCACTGGATTATCATTGGATTCATCGTTATCTTACTTCAAGCTCAGCAATTCGGATCTGTGTATTCTATAGTTTAAAAAGGATACGAGGAGTGTGCTGAACTTTTCAAATATTTTGTCTGCCCTGAGGTTATCTTCGACGCTATTGTATAAATCCAAATCTTTTTCAAAGATCCATAGCAGTACATAGCTGACCTTTTCTTCATCCATTGTTCCCCTGAGGAAGATTTGAACTGTCAGCTCACATTTTTGACTGAATTTATTAAATACTTCAATAATGTCGTCAGCTTGCCAGTCCATTCTGAGGTAAAAATCCATGGATGTATGGTATAGACGAAGTTGAGATAATAAATGAGTAATGGTCATGGTTTTATTAACTAAACCACCATTTGAATTTTGACTCCATAAGGTTACATCTTTTGTTACATGTGAATGATTAACATTTCTGTTCTTTTTGCAGTTTATGTTTTTCATATGTTTCTGGTAATAGTCAGTGTGGTATTCATGTGAATGTTCATTATTATATATGTATTGTTGTGTTCAGGTTATAAAGAGTTTTTTTCTTTATACATGTATATTCATGTAAATATAACATACTTGTTCCTCCATGTGTGTATCAGGTGGAATGTAGTATCAGATTTCTGTTTGTGCTATGTTCTATTTTGTTCTAGATATTTGAGTGTGTAGAATTGTACTCATGAATTCATTGCTTGGTTTTCTGCATATTCTTTTCGTGAAGATTATTTAAGCACATCTCTGGTAGTCTTTTTTGGCTGGTTGTGCGTGGTGGTGCAATGGATATCGACTCGGAACGATAAATCGGGGTGCCGAGTTCGAATTCCAGTTGAATTCCTTGCATTCACTTACGCACAAATAACCTTAGGAAAGGTATTAATCTGTCTCTTCCCTCCAGTTATGGGTTAAGTAATAGGACAGATTGGGTTCTATAGCCTTGGCTGGCAACCAGTCTATCGCAGAAAGCAATGGCAACCTACTGCGGGATAATCTTCTGCCCAGTCAGTCATGTCTCTTTCGAGATATGATCTTCCAAAGCATGTATCAAGTGTGGCACTTAACTGACTGACTGGTGTGTTGATTGAAACTCAAACGGTTGACTCAAACTCCACATGAACAGTGGGAAAACTGTAGGCTAACTGCTATGCACGTGTTCACAGTTCTTTTTTTTTAATATTTACTTAACGCCTACGCGTTTCTGATTTGATTTTGTCGGGAGTGTTAATTATTGGTTGAATTCGCATGACGTCAATTGACGAAATAAGCTATGTCCGGGATATATCTATGTCACCAGAAATATTGAAAAACAGAAAGAGAGAAAGGATATATGTATTGAGAGAAAAAGAAAGAGAGGGTTTCTCTGTCACTCTATTAGTAAAGAGAAAAGAGTATATTTCAATATGCTTGAACTATTACCTATCTACTCACCACAGGTATACTGTTCGCCATTTTCTTCTTTTTTTTTTTCAGTCAACACTAACCGGATAATATTTGGGATTTGTTTTCTTAAGACTTAATTCTTTAGTCTTTCTTCAGTTTAACATGTAACTCGTCCGCTGCCACCCTGTTATGTTTAATAATTATTGGACAATAACTAAGTCGATATTTAAGATTTAACAATGATATTTATTTTCTTAGATACAATTGGCACGTGTAGTCCTGCCGTCCATCTTTTTAGCGCATGCGTGTTGGTGCTGTCACTTATTTCTCTTTTTTACTATATACAACACTTTTCACATGACTTCTTATACTCTTCTCTTGTTAATTTAATTTTTCTCTCCGTTTTATATCAAAAGGAATTTCGTATAGGCTCTCTACATTCTTTCTTTTCTCAGCTCAAGGGTTAATTTCTATGAAGATGAAGTTTTTATTAGTTCAAAAACAATTTCACATAGTCTCGCCAATTTATTTCGATCTTTTTTCTAGTCAATCTCTGTAAAGACAAGGTTTTCATTGGTAAAAAAAAAAAGCGAATTTTCACACAGACTCGCAAATTCTTTTCTGTCTTTTTTCTCGGCTCGTCTGAATTTGAAGGTAGTGGGTAAAGGGAGCTGCTATCATTTCGTATTCAATATCAGTTTTTATCAATAATAAATATATAACATGGGCTCTATACCACATGTGGCATCAATATTATGGACGACTGTTAAATTATGTAGGGTAGACTCTGTAGAGAAAAATTGTCTAGCACGACACAATGAACCAGCTTTCTCTGCAGCTGATATAACAATGGATTCAATATATCTATTAATTCGGTCAAAATCTCGTTTACTATGAACTTGTTCTTGCTTGTGACGAACTCATAATTTAAAGATGTTACGTCGAAAACGAAACATTCAGAAGTATTTCTGTAATCTGATTTTCACGTAAGATTGTGAACATTCTTTTCGTTTGTTATATGAGATCTAATGCATAGCGATGGCTACAAACTAAGACTTATAAAAAAAAAATTACTAGCTAAATTAAATGCAAATTGAATTGAAAATTGTAAAGTCGCTTAATTAGCTAATATCTCTTGGTTCATTTCTTATTATGAAGCGTAGGGAGCTGGTTAATGTTTCTTTGATTCGACCTTGTGTCAGACTTAACCGAACTCCCTACAGCTTACAAGTTTTATGCAGAATTATCATCATCAGAATTATGATCAGAAGGTTTTCATCATCAGAAGGTTGGTTGTCAGTTGGAATGTGTTGATTAGTGTAGAAGAGTGGAATAATGAAATATACATTTTCAATGTTAAAATAGAAATTTATTAAAAGGAGAAATAACATAAGTTGTAGAAGTTAATGTTCAATTAGAAACATTATTAAGAGGTTAAGGGTAGAGTTCGTACAAAATGTTCGTAGTAGTAGTTGTTGAAATAGATAAGGAGAAAGAGAAAGAGGACAATGTCCGAGTCGCTTGAAGTTGGAAGTTACATTTTTGATGTGTGTCTCTCCTTCGCTGCTCCTATCTCTCTGACTCTTGACTGACGCCGAGGTCATTTATATAGTTTTTTTTTAATTTCGCACTGGATCGCTAAGTCCTTCCAAGTCTTACAAGTCGCTCCCATTGGTCAAAAATCATTTTAACACCTACTTACGAATTCTGGTTTCAACTTTCTCTTTAGGCACATGGTCAATCCCTTTTCTATTTGGGAAAACAGGATTTCACAACTCATTGTGAATTTTTGTAAAAGTGAAGAAGAAGAAGGCTGATTTATTAACTTCTTATCCGCTACAATTATATCCAATATTCCAAACACTTAATTCAACTAATTATTTAGTCAGTTAGTTAAATGCCAGACATGATAAACGTTTGGTTGATCATGTCTCTTTTGATCTATGACTTACTAGACAGAAGACTTTCCCGCAGTAGGTTGCCATTTCTTTCTGCGGTAGACTAGTTACCAAACCAGGCTACAGAAACCAATCTCTCCTGCTATTCAACCCATACCTGTCGGGAGAAAAGATGCATTAATACCTTTCCCATCTGGGTGTAACGAATTCAACTGGAATTCGAACTCAGCTCTACCGATTTCTTATTCTGAGCCGATATCTATTGCACCTGTGGAGCCCCACCTTAAGATAAAAATGAACAACAATTATACATCGCGACTGGAGCGACAGTTTACCCATCGCGAATGTCGATTTTTAAAAAATATGAAGATTTGTAAATAAATCCATTAAAAGTGGATTCTTCTTCTTCTTCTTCTTCTTCTTCTTCTATGTGCCCTGTTCTTTCAGGACGATCATGGTTCTTCACCTCTCCCTATCCCTTGTGGCTCTTAGTATGTTTGTTCCTGTAACTCCTGGCAACCCCCGTTCCTTCATCTACCTGATCAGGCCCTGCAAATATGTTATCCTCTGTCTCTCTTTCCTTCTATCTGGCCAGTCAGTATCAGGTTCTCCAGGCTCTTCTTCCTCATTGCATGTCCCAGGAACTTCAGTTGTCTCTTCCTGATGCTCGGTATTAATTTCCTTTTGGTTGCCATTCTTTCCAACACCTCATCGTTGCTTGCATGTTCAGTCCACGATATCCGCAGCATCCTTCTGTAGAACCACATTTCCGCTGCTTCCAGTTTTGTCCTCATTTTCGATGATATTGTCCAGCATTCACTGCCGTATTGAAGAACTGATATCACATAGCAATCCAGCACTCTTTTCTTTGTTTCTAGTGAAATTTTCCTGTGTGTTAGTACTTTACTCAGCTTCTCGAACGCGTCCTTTGCCATGCCAATTCGCCTTCGGATCTCCGTGTCGCACTTTCCATCTCCTGTTAGAACACTTCCTCACTTTCACTTGCACATGCATGAAGACAAGAATTCGCACCAACCAATTTCAAGCAAGTCACATGACCAAAAACAAATATAAGCAAATTCCATGTGTGGTAACAGTTCTTCTTCGGGAAAGGAAGCAAACGTCCACGCAATTCGCCATGTAACGGATAAGAGAAAACCGCTCAGTTCATTCGCCACGCGGCGCGAAACAGAATCCTCAGTGAGAATTACGAAAACGAAGAGCAAACACCTTACGCCCCTTTTGCATCTTACTCGGCAAAAATCGACGAGAGTTTTTAAGTTGATTAACATCCAACATATCAAACTCATTCTCAACGAACGAATCTAACGATTAATGAACAGAAAAGACCTGCATCCAAATAATCTTCAATATAAAAACAAACAAGAAACTTTCGACGAGCACAAAAATACAACCCAAGGTAAATAACTGTACATACACGTTTTCCCTTATTTCTGATTGTTAGAAAAAGCCAAAAGTATGGTAAACGTTTTTATAAAACCATCCAAGAACATTTTTTTTTCGAAAACCTTGTTTGTATATTTTGTATAATAAAATGTGTTATTGTTTAAAAGAGTCGTTGCCTTACTTGCAAAATAAAAAATGTTCGTGGAGTAATTGAACTGTAGGAGTTATGGGAAATGCTTAATTTCCCCAACACTATATTTTTTAGGCACACAAATGAATGACGAAACTTGCTTTTAGAATAACAACAGAGAATGGTTTATTACATAGTAAACGTACAAGATTGGTAGTATGTAAGTGTCCATGGTGAAGCTAGCAGCGGATAGTATGTAAGTGTCCATGGTGAAGCTAGCAGCAGCGTCTTCCGCGAAAGCATTCCATGGGGAATCAGTGGCAGCGATGTGAGAGAGGCGTCCGTTACTGCCGCGGGCTCATGGCTCTCTGGCTTTCCTCCGTTCTACCAACAGGACTAGGAAAAATAGTTCTAGAGAGGAATCAATGCGCTCCGCCCGTTGATTGGTCAGTGAGTGACCGAATCTCCCGTCGGGGGCATTGATTCGCTAAAGGAAATAGATCTGTGGCTGCTACATCACCCCCTGCTTAGGCGGAAAGCCGACAGAGAAAAGGATAGCGGCCATAAAACAAAGAAGGGTACAATTTATATATAAACAGTTTTACAGAGCTTTTTGGGCCAATGTACTCGTCGACCACTGCGTGTGGTGGTGACATAGTTGTCTGTTGGCATCGTATTTTTTTCCACGGGTGTAAAGATATGTTCATGTATGTAAGTGTCCATGGTGAAGCTAGCAGCAGATAGTATGTAAGTGTCCATGGTGAAGCTAGCAGCGGATATTATGTAAGTGTCCATGGTGAAGCTAGCAGCAGCGTCTTCCGCGAAAGCATTCCATGGGGAATCAGTGGCAGCGATGTGAGAGAGGCGTCCGTTACTGCCGCGGGCTCATGGCTCTCTGGCTTTCCTCCGTTCTACCAACAGGACTAGGAAAAATAGTTCTAGAGAGGAATCAATGCGCTCCGCCCGTTGATTGGTCAGTGAGTGACCGAATCTCCCGTCGGGGGCATTGATTCGCTAAAGGAAATAGATCTGTGGCTGCTACAGAACACAACCTATAAAAACCTTCTGATATATAAAAATTTATTAAGCGACAACAACTCTGCAACACACCACAATTCACATCCCTAATTAAGTAAGTATACTAAGAAATTAATTAATATTCAGTATAGTATAGAATACAAATCCTATATAATCCAGCAATTAACTGAATCGCAAAAAGGAAAATTGCACACCCGCAACAACGGATCAGAATGACTGAAAACATTTTAGAAAAACCAAACCAAGGCAGATTTCACAAGCCGGTGTGAAAATTAAGATTCTAGATTCTGATTGGATAGGAAATAGCAAATTGAACTATGACTTCGGTCAAAATTTCTTAACAGCTAAAAAATGGGTATGCGGTTGTAACCGATCACGTGACTGGGTTTCACTACTTATCCACGACTATTGACCGGCCAAAGACAGTCGGATGGGAGCAGAGATTTGATAAGGACCTCGTCACAATGTAAGGGAGAAATTTCAAGACGCCGACCTTGTCATGTCTCGTCGACATACTTTCGTTCTTCCTTTCCTTCCAATTTTCATTTCTTCGTCTTCACTCACACGCCGTCAACGAAACAACAACAAGACATCTTCAAGTGACTCCTACTACTATTTCCCTGGAACGTTTTTACACACATTTTTTTCTCTGAACATTTTTAACTTATACAAATTAACTAAACTACGTACATTTTCTATTTGAACATTTTTACTTCTTACAAATTTGTTATTTTGTTCAGTTAATAAAATTTCACTTATTTTACAAAGTATTTTTATTCTTTCAACCTTCTGATATTTTAAATTGTGGGGACTTCGGTTGTGTTTGGCACAAGGCTAATTTGATAAACATCATCAAGGCCCCTACAATAGTAAGCAGTTAATTGTACTGAATCCGATTTAGTAGGCAGACAAAACTTTGATATTACGATTTTAAATTCATAAAATTTCTTTTTTGTTCATCAATTAATTAATACAACCTATTCTTTCCAAAAATTTAATGGAAAAAAGACGATTCGTGCATGAAGGCCAAGGGAAGTAATGCAGATTGTAAAATATCAGTCAACGGGAGATAATCAAAATGGCGCTGCCCTGTTAAACGTGCTTTTCCAACAAGAAGATGTTCAGGTTACTTAGGACATCGATGATTAATAAGAAATTTTATACATTCGATATTTTACGAGGATCTCGTCGTCTTACTGTTGTAAAAAACGAACTTTGCTCAACGTTAACAACCGAGAGTGGTAGTACTGCATTTGCCTTATCATCTGGAACTGGCCGATGTGGGGTTGCAGTTGTTCGAGTTTCTGGGCCGGCAACTGCTCTTGCGATCCGATTGTTGTCAAAACCCACGGCACGACAACCTAAGCCGCGTGTAGCAACCCTTACCCGTTTCTATGACCCTGACACTCGTCAACAAATTGATCAAGGCATATTGTTATGGTTTCCAAGTAAGTCAGCAACCTCCAGCTCTATTTTTTTAAATTTCAATAAATTTATTTGTTTGGATCGTATTTTTTTTTATTTTTTAGGATTTAAAAAAATTCTTTTGTGCTGAAAGTTTGTTAAAAATGTGGAATAGCAACCCTTGTACGCAATTACAAATGAAAGATTAAAAAAAGTGTGCTTATCGATTGACCAGTTGTGGCAGCAAACAAAAATCTTAATAATTTCCATGTTATATTTAATTTATCAAAAAATATTTATGATATTAATTATATAATATTAATAATTAATATTGAGGAACAATTCATATTACAAAAAAAGAAGCAACAAACATTTAGTAATTAAATAAAAAATGAAAATCTTTAAAAAATATATACCCACATCTATTGAACAGGTGAAGAGGCTCATCCCTTGTTCCCTGTTTAGGATGTGGTTTCCGGCTTTCTCTTTTCCATTCTTTTTACCCTTACGTAGCCCCCTGCGCACCAGTGGCGTTATCGCCTTGCTTGGGGTGATATGATAAAAAAAAAAAATATCGGCTATTTTGTTTTTTTGCCACAGCTCATCAAAAGTATAAAAAATGTAATTAAAAACATTCGAAAAAAAAATATTCTCTCTAGTTACGTAAAAATTTGTTTTCTGTTTCAGGGCATTATTTTTTTAGTTTTTACGCATCTTATTATATTTTCAATCGATTTGATTTCTCAGGGAACTGATCTTTAAAAATGTAGATTGTTCAAATTATATTTTAAGATGAAATAAGAAGCCTGTTTAAAACGAAATTTTCCTTACAAAAAAAATCCCTTCCTTTTCTTTAGTAAATTTAAAAATAAATAAGCAGCCAAAATTTTTTACCGAACTATTTTGGGTTTAACCAGCAGACCATGTTCTCTAAAAGATAAATTCTTTAATTAATCAGCTGAGCTATTCATAACAATCTTAATGTCCTCTTTTCAAAATGTGTTGTCCTCATCATCTTCATCTAAAAACTAAAATTAAGCCTTTTATAATTAATGTTAGCAAAATTTAAGATAAAAATCATTTATCTTAACTGCACATTGCAATTATTAGTTACCTTTAAAAAAGTGAAACCAAAAAACATTTAAGGAAAATTAATTTCAGTATATAAATAAAGTTTTTAGGTATTTTTAAAACATTTGCTCTCTAGATTAGATATTAGGTCTCATAATTTTACTACTGAAATAGCTAAATGTGAGTGCAGTCTACTAATAGTTTTGTTATGGTTTATAAAATGGTGAGTGTTCTAAAAATAGAAAAAGGTAGACACACTGATGCCAAGAATTCAAAATTGGGCAACAAAATAAGGAACCGTTTCTTTTGGTAGGAGTAGGAGTAAGAGTAGGAGTAAGAAGTAGGAGTTAAGGACAATAGTTTTGTGCACAAGATTTGAAAAAGGAAAGATGCTAGTCAGTTGACCACTAGAGTCCAGAAGGGATAGGCTCGTTTACTACTAGCATCCCACAGTGAAGAGAATTTAGCTAGTCTGCTCCTGTATCCACACAAAATTTAAAGTTTGTAACTTGATGTAAAACCCTAAAGTTTTATACCAAAAATAAACATCATTAATTCAAGTTTGTGTTATCTTCTTATTATGCCAAAACGAAGCAACACAACAGTGGATCACGTTGTATGCCACAAATGAATCCATTGTAAATGCCATATATAAAGCAATTTTAATTCTTTCGATGTTTGCCTTCTACATATCACTTAATCCCTCCTGATAGCTTTAAACACAAAATGTACTCTAGCTGTTTCATGCCACACATCATGTAACCGGGCTCTAGTTTCTCTACCCACTCAGCTACTGATGAACCAGTTGTTCATACATCAAATTCAAGGATTACCAAGTTGCTGTCCATTTTTGCTGGTTGCCAAAATAGCTTGTGTGTCCAATAAATAATTATAGCAGGCTCTTTGACAAACTGACAGTCGGCAACGCACCAATGGCTGCCAAATACAATCCTCTAACACAATTTAATTCTCGCCTTGTTTGCTAGTTTTCTACTCTAGGAGCTTCCAAGTCAACTTAATGACTGTTCTTTTTGTTATCCTCTGGATAAGTTTTGGGTATTGTTTTGATGATTATCGTGTATCAAACCACTGGCCTACTCTCTTGGTCCTGGGCATGACTGCATCCGGCAGCAAGGCCTCTGATTGCGAGCTTGTGAGGAGCATGGAACCACTTCTTAATTGCTGTTGTTCCCAGGTTCACCCTGACCTGGAGTGGTAGCACCTGTTAGGGTCCCAGCTATGAGCAAATAGTTAACCCCAAAACTGGAGTTAAAACACTTTGAAAGTATAAAAATAGACTTCTATAGAAAAATATACATTTTTAAAGTAAAAATATTACCAACAAGACATTTTTGAAGAAAATTATTACCATAACACATTTTTGAAGGAAAAAAAAATTATTCTCTGCAAAACATTTTTGAATACAAAACTAGAAGACATTTTCAGTTTTCTAAAATAAAGGAGAATAAAAACAAAAAAAAATTCATTAAAATCTGACTAAATCAACCTTCTCATTATAACTGAACATTTTAAAAAAATACCTTAAAACCTACCTTTTTGGCATTAAATAACCTGCAGTGGTTGATATGCCGTTAAACAAAACTCAAACCCTACTCTCTTATTGTTATTAAATGAGTATCTATTTTCATTGCATTTAATGATTTCATGCAAAAATGGTTCTTCTTTTCCTCAGTTTATACTCATGCAGTAAGATTACTCAACACTGTTTCATTATAATCATTTTTATTGGACTTATGAGTAACAATATATCGAAAGAAAAATTATTTGGAAAAAAAAAAGAGTCAGGAATAAGTCAAGATTTTTTATATCTACTAAAGAGGCTACTTCCTTAGATGAGACCATGAGCATATCAACAATCAACCAAAAAATTACGTCATTTCATACATGACAAACATATATATATATATATATATATATATATATATATATATAAATTAAAATAGGATTAATTCAAGGATGTTGAATGACCATTTCGATATGAAAATCCCCACAGGGGATAACACATCACCTCAGCAACAAAAAATCCTTTCAGAAAGGATTTTTTGTTGCTGAGGTGATGTGTTATCCCCTGTGGGGATTTTCATATCGAAATGGTCATTCAACATCCTTGAATTAATCCTTTTTCAATTTATATTTGCTCTGTAATATTTTATTACATGGAGCTCTCTTCCTGTATCATTTTTTAATATTAAAATAAAATTTTAATATTAATTAGGATCGGGTTTTTGGAATTTACCTTCCTGCTTTTTCTGCTTGGATTAAAGTATCTGAATAAAAAATATATATATAAGTCCTCAACCAACATTACTATGCAGTCGATAACATCGCCTCTTTCATACAACAAATGGTTTACTTTATCATCAACACTATCATCATAAAGGAAGCAATTAAATTCTTGGATATGAGATAAAGCTGATTACAAAATCTATTTATCTCTCTCTCTCTCTCTCTCTCTCTATATATATATATATATATATATATATATAGTGTATCGAGGCAGCAGATAATTTTCTAAACATATACTGTTAAATATAAGAGACAATAAATGTCTATTATGTTTAATCATGAGCCATTCTAAACATCATATTTTGGCTTTAATTTCAGGTGAAAATAATGACAAAAATTCTCCAACATTTCAATAATGTTTTATTAAGTTGGTTCTAAGCTTTTGGATTACATCTGGAGGCCATCTATATTAAATCAAAACAACCCACACTTAATAAAATCACATTTAAATCTGGTCATAACACATTACATTGCATTTAAATATATGGTTCTGTTAACATTTTGGGCTCTCACGCGGTGTGACGTCGTAGAACTGCATTACAAATTTACAAACTGTGTTTACTATTTTTGGTAACTATTATCGTTGGTTAGTAAAGTTTTATATCAACATAAGATAAAATCATCGCAGATGGTGGATGTTTTTATGTTTACATCTTTTTAACCACCCTGAAGATGGCTCATGTGAGCCGAAAGCTTAAAACCAAATTAATGAAAAATTATCCAAATCTTGGACAATTTTTATCTTTTCACCTGAAATTAAAGCCAAAATACAATGTTTACAACAGCGCGTGATTAAACATAATAGACATTCATTGTCTCTTATATTAACAGTATATGTTTAGAAAATATATATATATATATATATATATATATATATATATATAAATCTAAACTTATTTATAAATAGAACTTTGACTGTGTGTGTGTGTGTGTGTGTGTATCCGTTACCTGTAGATTCCGAAACGGCTGAACCAATTTTCTTGAGAATTTACACAGTTGTACTATAAGTGTCTGTGAGTGTTCTTTGCTAGGTTTTGTGTCGAGGTACCCCCAATAAATATCGAAAATCGATAATTGAAAAAAATCAGGTTATAGAAGGAGTGGTTCGATTTTAATCAAATTTGATACACTCATAGACAAAGACATAAGAAATGATATTCAGAAGTTTCAAGGTTGCAGTTGTTACAATAGTGCAGAAAATTTTATATCAATACCAGAAAATCAAAATTTGACTTACATCCATTCATTTTTCTTTCAGTCTACAGTTTCACTTTAACTGGAACTATTGCTTTTTAGTCTTTCATGCTAACATCCAAAGAGTCTGAGCTCCAGAACCATGGATTAGTTTTAAAGCTTTCATTACACCCGATTAACGCCAGGCTATACTGCTAGTATATATATATATATATATATATATACATACACACACACACACACACACTACAATTGAAGATGATGAGCTGATCAGCTGGGCATAATTAAAAGATTGAGTTCAATTGTCTGAAAAATTACTTCCATGCTACATCTGTTTCTAAAGTAACTCTAAACTTAAATCATAACATTATTTTGAGATTCTGAAATGAAGTAGTTTTGTTATTCCATGTAGTTTTATGGAAAATACTTAATCTCAAAATTGATTCCATCTATGTAAGAAGAGATGAGATAACCATTTTTCCAACGTTAAAGAATTATTGCATTTTAAACTTTGTTTAATTATTATAGAGCCACAGAGTTTCACTGGAGAAGATTGTGCGGAATTCCATGTCCATGGAGGCAATGCTGTGATCAAAGCTTTGCTCAAAGCTTTGGCCAAGATACCAAATGTCAGGTTGGCAGAAGCAGGAGAATTCACCAAACGGTTTGTTTAATTTTGATTATAAGAATTGTATTTAGGAACATTAAAACGTTCCCATTTTCATATATAATTATTTTTCTTCATCATGTCATCACATCTCTAATTTTATTTTTATTTTTATATTTAAATTTTTAAAGAAAGGTTTGTTAAAATTAATTTGCCATTACATTAAAAGGGTTACTTTCTTTATATATGACATATCGATATATCCAGTTCACCTCATTTTATTTTTCATTTATATGTGTACCAGTTCACCAGAATAGAATATCTATATACTGTCCCTTTTCTGGAACTGAAAAAAGTAGACATCAGAAATCTATAATTAAAACATTTTTCCTGATTATTGTATTTGATATTATGTTTTTTTTTCATAATATATATTTGAAATAAAAATAGAAATATATGGTAGTAAATTTCTGTGTTTATATCAAATATATCATATAAAGCTTTTTTCTTTTTACCCATTCATCATTTTGTTTGTGTTTCCAGTTAGTAAATCTTCAGGCCTACTTGTAATTTAAAATTTGTTAAACATTGCATGAAATATTTGCTTTCCTTATAACCGGTGTATGGATGTCCTGTTGAGCTGAAAAACATAACAATGAAATATCCTGAGCAGCTAATATACCCAAAAAAACAGAATGTACTGATCAACAGATATATCTAAAAAGAAAATGACCTAATTAGTAGATATACCGAAAAAGTAAATATTATCAGCTTATACACTTAAAAGAAAAACTACAGATCAGCAGGGCCATAGCTGATGCTAAAAAAAACACCGGGCACAGAGAAAATTGCCCGGATTTATTAGCTGACAATGTGATGATGTCATCAGTGTCATCCGTTTCCAGAAACTATGATTTGCGGATTTTTTTGGCTATTCCAATTGAAATTAGGCATAGAACGTGAACAAAAACAGGAAATCAGGTTTGGACTTTCTGAGTATAACCAGTCTTTTTTCCCAAAATTAATAAATAAACAGATTTTTACTGCATTCATTCGGATGTTTTCTTCTTTTATCTTTCTTTCTTTGTGAATTGTTTAGTTTGATTTCTGACAAAGACATTTTTCCTTGCCCGAATTTTCACTATGATTGCATGGATCGGCCCAGACTCGTGCCCGGTGTGTCTGGTAGTCAGAGACAGCCATGCAGCTCAGAATATATACCTAAAAGTCAAATGTCCTGATCAACTGATATCCCTAAAAAGAGAATGTCCTTATCAGCCGATATCCCTAAAAAAAATGTTTTGATTAACCGATAACCTTAAAAAGAAAATGTCCTGATCAGCCGATATACCTAATAAAAAATGTCCTGATCACCTGGTATTTATAAAAATCATATTTTTCAATAATATGTTAAATAGTTGAGAAGATTGGTTTTACTAACTTTGCATGGCAACTCATTTATGAGAAGGAGAATTTTCAATTTGAAACAATTGGTTTGGGCTTTTGGTTAGCAGCTCCACATCATAAAACATTCTTATAAGAAGAAATGTAATTTTCAGCAATAGGTTAAATAGTAGGGAAGATTGTTTTCACTATCCTTGGTTAGCAACTAGTCTCACTATCCTTGGTTAGCAACTCGTCTCACTATCCTTGGTTAGCAACTCGTCTCACTATCCTTGGTTAGCAACTCGTCTCACTATCCTTGGTTAGCAACTCGTCTCACTATCCTTGGTTAGCAACTCGTCTCACTATCCTTGGTTAGCAACTGGCGTCTCACTATCCTTGGTTAGCAACTCGTCTCACTATCCTTGGTTAGCAACTCGTCTCACTATCTTTGGTGAGCAACTCATCTAGATTTAAAAACAATAGGATTGGGTATAGAGTGTGCAGCTCCATGCCGAAAACAAAATTTTTTTGTTGTACTGAGACTGTAGCAGTAGCTATGTGACTACAGCCCTATTTTACTGATTTTTAATATTTCTAATACAGTTTTTATTTTAACTCTTCAAATACAGATCAATATATTTATACTAGCAGTATAGCCCGGTGTTACTCAGGTGTAATGAAAGCTTTAAAACTAATCCATGGTCCTGCAGCTCAGACTCTTTGGACATTGGCATGAAAGACTAAAAAGCAATAGTTGTTTCCAGTTAAAGCAAAACCGTAGACTGAAAGAAAAATGAATGGATGTAAGTCAAATTTTGATTTCCTGCTATCGATATCAAATAAGTTTTTTTCATCGTAAACTGAATTTTGAAGGCTAAATAGGTCCTCTGAGTAAATAGTATTATGGCTGAGACTAAGAACTACAATTATACCTACTTAGAGCCAAACCCGAAGCAAAAACTAAAATAAAAGGGCCAAAAAAAATACAGACATACAGGCAGATAAACAGACACACACACAAACATCTTGCTTTTTATATATATATATAATTGATTTTCTGCACTATTGTAACAACTGCAACCTTGAAACTTCTGAATATCATTTCTTATGTCTTTGTCTATGAGTGTATCAAATTTGATTAAAA
Organism: Ascarosepion bandense; assembly: GCA_037127315.1. NCBI lineage: Eukaryota > Metazoa > Mollusca > Cephalopoda > Sepiida > Sepiidae > Ascarosepion > Ascarosepion bandense. The sequence goes on along the minus strand of JBBBDQ010000501.1, from coordinate 6,961,173 downwards.
TCGGACCACTCCTTCTATAACCCGATTTTTTCAATTATTGATTTTTGATATTTATCGGGGGTACCTCGACACAAAACCTAGCTAAGAACACTCGCAAACGCTTATCGTACAACTGTGTAAATTTTCAAGATAATTGGTTCAGCCGTTTCGGAGTCTATAGGTAATGGACACACACACACAGACACACAGAGAGACAAAGTTCCATTTATAAATAAGTTTAGATTTAGATTAGATTTAGATCGATAAAAGTCAGTGTCTGTTTCTTTTTAATGCACTAAACGAGTCATACTGATTTTTAGCTTTCCTTACTCTGTATTTGATGAAAGTCTGCTTAAATCTTTTGAATATTTCATGGAAAAATGAATCAAGTTTGATCAAAATTGACAAAATCTGTTATTAATCACAAAAAACATTAAATCATCCTCATATAACAGGCCACATAGTTTTTGTTTTTTTTTTCTTTTTATTATTATTGTAAGAACTAATGATTTAAATTCATATACTTTAAAACAGTCATAAATTATAAAACTATAAAACATTTTAAAACCATTTTACTGAGAGCACTTTCTATAGCCTTGTACCAGACTAGTCTTACAGATTCCCTGAAATTAATGAAAATAATAATTTAAATAAAAAATTTAATGCCTTACAGTTTAATTCACATGAAAATAATATAACTGATATTCCAAGTTTAGCACTGTCTGGTACAAGGCAACAAGTAGGAGTACCCACTTAGGAGCAAAACCTCAACAAAAATAATAGGTAGTAAGTTAGACACCTCATTTATATTTCTCTTGGAAATTTAACAATCTTGTATGAAATAATAATGTTAATGGTTTTACAATATTTACATTATTCAGACTATTTTTCCTCATCTTTGTTGCCATTTGTATGATGTTTCAGCTGTTGTAGGCTCTGGCCTTCTTCAGGTGCTAGAAATTTTGAATCAAACTCTTTATTACAATCACTGGGATATATCACCACCATTTCTTGCATAGAGCCTCTTCTGGAAGTCATGAGTTATCTCCCTCTAACTCTGTAAGTTACTTGTTCACCACTGCTGTAGGCTGGGATTTAACTGACAACTCTTTGGGTCAAGTCACAGGAACTAACTAATGTCTAAGGACACATGGCCCAGTGGATATAGATATATATTTACTGTAAATACTACCTCATCTCAGAAATATAGACAAATAGAATGATCTATTATTAAACATCGTACAAATGGCAACAAAGATGAGGACAATAGTCCGAATAATGTAAATACAACCTCCTCTCAGAAATATAGACAAATAGAATGATCTATTATTAAACGTCGTACTAATGGCAACAAAGATGAGGACAATAGTCCAAATAATGTAAATACTACCTCATCTCAGAAATATAGACAAATAGAATGATCTATTGTTAAACGTCGTTCAAATGGCAACAAAAATGAGGACAATAGTCCGAATAATGTAAATACTGTAAATACTACCTCATCTCAGAAATATAGACAAAGATTAATAGTTTTAATGAACAGTTATAATTATTTTCCATTTTTTCAGGGCTTTCTTGAATGGGAAGTTAGAGTTGACCGAGGTGGAAGGCTTGTCTGATCTTCTCCATGCCGAGACAGAAGCACAGCATCAACAGGCCCTCAGGCAAATGCAAGGAGAATTGGGAGAATTATATCAACAATGGAAACAGGCTTTACTCAAGGTATTTTGCACAATCAATATATCTATTTACACTATTGACATCCACAGTAAATTTGTGCCTGTGTTCTTACAATGTTTTACCATTGTTAGCAGGTTTTCTGTTATCACAATGTGGGAGATTTAAAAACAAAGATGGTGGAATGAAAAAGGAAAAAAAAATAGATGAATTTGTCTAGATTGCAAAAAAACAAAAATTCTTTCTAAATTTTGAAACTCCTAGCATTTCTCATTCATGCGCAAGTGTAGTCACAATAACATAAACAAATCCAATCTGAAAAAGTCCTAATGAATGAAACGTGTCACAGAAAGCTTTTTTCCAATTTGTTATACATTTTTTCTTTCAACACTATTTACATGTGATATATTTGCCTATATCTTTGTTGTAGTTATCATAACATTTCAGACATTATGCCCTCCAGCCTTCATTTGGTATGTTGACATGCTATACCATTGGGTTTATGCATAATGGGGAAAAAAAAGATATAGGCAAATATATCACCTTTCAACTATGCAAAGGTTTAAAACACTCTTTTAAATTATGTCAAAATTACCTTAAATAAAAAACAAAAAAAGGAAGAAAATTTGGAAATTATGAATTGACCATCTCAATCTCCTGACCACTTTCCATTTGAATTAATATGGGTTGAATTTGATAGGAGAGTTCAAAGAGAATACCCAAAGAGTGAGAGTAAACTTTTTCAGTACTTGAAGAATACGTAGGAAGGTCTGCCATTTACTGTTGTTTCAAAAACTGTTGGAAAGAATGCCAAGGATTTGTAAAGCAGTAATTAAGGCAGGTGGTGGTTTTATTAACAAAATCAGAATTTTTTTTTGTTTTTTGTTTTTAGAAATGCACAGTGTGCCCAAACTGTTTGCCTGTAGGGTACATATTGACTTTAGTTATCAGAATACAATAATGTGTTATTCACTCACATGATGGCAGCATTTTCATCTTATAAATCCTGTCTTGTATTTTTTTAAGGTATTTCTAAATTTGAGATAATATTTACTCTTTTCCTTTAGCACTTTCAATATCTAAACTTATTTATAAATGGAACTTTGTGTGTGTGTGTCTGTGTTTGTGTGTGTATCCGTTACCTATAGACTCCGAAATGGCTGAACCGATTTTTTTGAAAATTTACACAGTTGTACTATAAGTGTCTGTGAGCGTTCTTAGCTAGGTTTTGTGTCAAGGTACCCCCGATAAATATTGAAAATCGATAATCGAAAAAATCGGGTTATAGAAGAAGTGGTCCAATTTTAATAACATTTGATACACTCATAGACAAAGACATAAGAAATGATATTCAGAAGTTTCAAGGTTGCAGTTCTTACAATAGTGCAGAAAATTGATAATATATATATATATAAAAGGCAAGATGTTTTTCTCTGTGTGTCTGTTTATCTGTCTGTATGTCCTTTATACAAATCCACAATTTTTATCCGATTCTCATCAAACTTCACACAAATATTCTTTAGTCTGAGCTCCAGGACCATGGATTAGTTTTAAAGCTTTCATTACACTCGAGCAACGCTGGGCTATACTACTGGTTCACAATAAAAAAATCTATAAAGTTCAGCCATTTTAAGACTTCACTATTTGGAAGACTATGAAGCCTTTTTATTACCTCCATCTTAGTAGAGGTATCGTTTTTGGTTGTGTCTGTCTGTCCAGAGACAGACAGACAGACAGACAGACACAACCAATATCTCAAGTGGTTCCCAAACGTTTTTCTATCATTTCCCCCTACACACAGTTCAACCATCCAGATTTTCTCCTTCATGTGTATGAGAAAAAGAGCAGTTAAAACATACTGAGACTATTTACTAATTTATTTTTCAAATGTACAAATGTACTGATAAACTTATAGTTACAGAGTAAAGTGGATAGAGAGCAGTTAGTAACAACTAAGCATAGCCATAGAGAGCGGTTAGTAACAAATAAAAGGACTTTTGTTTGCTCTTCTACTTCAGAATTAAATTCGCCAGACCATCAGAGCTTAATTTAATTTTGAGAGCATTTGAGTTCATTTTTTGTATTTTCACTCTTGAGAGAGTGAGGTCAAATTCATTGCAGTTGTTCTCATTTTAATAATCATCTCTTGCTAATTGCCGAGATGATGATGGTATTGTGTTGGCGGAGGTTTGCGGTCTTTGACTGCTCTTGTTATTATTATTATTATTGATTGATTGAGTGAGCAGCAGACCAAAAAATGACATTGAAGTACAAATATACGAAATCCGATATACTAATCATATCACTCAGTCTAATAAGTGTATACCAGTTTATTGTAACTTTCATGGTTCATTTAAAGTGTGCATTTAATTTTGAGAGCGTTCAAGTTTATTTTTTGTATTTTCACTCTTGAGAGAGTAACGTCAAATTCATTGCACTTATTCTCATTCTAATAACCATCTCTTGATAATCGTTGGGATGGTCACCGTATTGTCTTGGCAGAGGTTTGTGCTCTTGTTAAATTTGAATCTAAATTTACTTATAATTATTCATCAGGTGGAATAATTTAAGTAAATTTAGAAAAATTTAATTAACTACATCAGGGAAGTTTATTTTTAATTTTTTTAGCCATAAGCTTTGAGCTGTCCAACGATATGAGTCAAATCAAAACACAGTTTTACTGTTTATTTTCTTTTTTTATTTTACAGTGTGCTGCTAATGTGGAGGCATACATTGATTTCAGTGAGGATGATAATATTGAAGCTGATGTCCTTGATGAAGGTATTCAGAAAACTTTATGAAAACTTATCTTGCGTTTTTGTTATTAATGCTAAGAATATCATGGACAGAACATGTAAGTAATGAGGAAGTTTGAAGGAAAATAAGAACTACAAGGAAACTGATAGTAAAAACTAGATAGAGACAACGGAAATTTCTACAACACTTAATGAGGAAAGAAGGTCAGAAAAATTTAGCACTCGCATAGCAATGGCAAGTAACGTACTCAGTGAGGGGATGGCAGGACAAGGGCAAAGGTGATAGTAAAGGAGCAAGGGTTACTTAGAACACGAGAAGCCAGTTGTGGTAAGCATAGAACCAGCATAATAAAAAATGATCCAAATGTTGGAGAATTTTTGTCTTTATTTTCACCTGAAATTAAAACCAAAATACAATGTTTAGAACGGCTCATCATTAAGCATAATAGACATTCATTGTCTCTTATATTTAACTGTATATGCTTAGAAAATTATCTGCTGCCTCAATACACTAAATATATACATATATACCTGATGAAAAATGGCAGCATTATCTTTCATTTTCAATAACTTCAAGAGAAACAATATTCCCGAAGATTATTAAACATTACTCTTTTTTCTGCTTTGCCATTTTTTTTTGCCATACACATGTATAGCTACTTTTATTTTTCTTTAATATCCTTGATGGGGACAAAATGACCAAACTTTGGTTAAATAAAGGCATTGTATCAATTTTGGCATTTGAAATTTTATTGTTACCTGACAGATTGCATTTTTGGTCTTAGTGTGACACTATCTCCTGCTGATATAAAATTTTTTTTTTGTTTGGTTTAATACAATGAAGAGAGAAATTAATATTTGTGGTATTATTAGTTGTGCTTTATTGTAATTCGCGATGTGAGCTTATGTAAAAAGCTATTTTTAATACTATCGTGTAATTGTAAAATCCGGGGAATAGATAAATTAGCTGACAATTTGAAAAAGAAAGAAAGAAAGAAAGAAATATTGTTTTCTTTCTTTTTCATGTACGAAATGGATTATTTTGGGCCAGGTAGAAATTTGACAAAATTGTCGAAGTCATACCAAAATTTTTTTTTTCTTTTAATCATATCACCCCAAGCAAGGCGAAAACGCCACTGATGCACAGGGGGCTATGTAAGAGTGAAAAGATTGGAAAAGAGAAAAGAGAAAAACCGGAAACCACAACCTAAACAGGAAACAAGGGATGAGCCTCTTCACCTGTTAAATGTCAAGATTTACTTGATGAGGTCAGGTAAGGTTAAATCCTCCACAGTTGTTCCTGGGAACTGAAAAATTTAAAGATGATGTAATCGAAAGAAAGAAGACAGAAAGACATTATGTCATGTGAGCTGTTGATATTTCATTCGTCGAGCCATGGCTCCCCGCAAATCATGTGGGTGGAAAGTAATCTCATTGGTCAAAAATTTTGAGTTAGCTAGATCCCCTGAGATGATTGGAGATGGTTATAAAAATCCAGACTCAGCTAGAAAAATCAGAGTTGGAGTGAGTTTCTGGAATTGCAATCGAAATGTAACGACTGTGGAAAAGGGTTCCCAACTGGAGAGCCATGACCCACAGCTAGTCACCTACCATAGAACTTACAGCTAAAGAGTTAATGTCAAATGGAGCCTGTCGTGAACTAACTTAAAGAGTTAATGTTGAATAATGTGCCTTCGATAGGAATCCCGAAAGAACGTTATTGTTTTTTTAAATTCTGGGGAGAATTGAAATTTCTGATTCCTCGTTCGCTCTACTTCGGTAAATTTTGTTAAGCTCCGATAAGAACCCGAAAGAACTTTGTTGTTTTAAAAGTTACATAGAGAATTGACAGCTCTGATTATAGAGAATATGTGAAAAGACTTTAATGAAAATTTGAAAAGCTCTGATTACTTTAACGAAACATAGAAAAGGCATTTTTATTTGAGGATTGAAAGCTCTGATATTTTGAAAACGAACTCTCTCTCTCCATTGTAAACTGGCATTCCGACAACTGTATTATGTTTTTTTTATAAAGACATTCTTCATAACTCTCCAGGCACGTTCAACTTTATTCATTTATTTAATTTTTTTTTGGTGCTGTGTTTGTTTTTAACCACAAGTGTACTCAAATGTCCGATCTGGATCTGGTATGGCTACTGGGTTTACACAGCGCGACTTTCTGAGATCAAATCACAATGTGGGTAGTGGTCCGTTGTTGTAATAGACACCTTGAGGACCAGCTTCTGTGACGAGATCATCACCACCAGCAACAGCGGCCCAAGAACATCAATATAGCTGGTACTGTTTCGACATCATCGCAGCGGGATCCGTTCCCGAACCAACCAGCCAGCCAGGTGGCAGTGTCACAATTAGCCAGCCCAGGCAAAAGTGTCACATTAGCACAGTCATAGATTTATTAATAGTAAAGCAATTTGTGCTAGATTCAGTATCTTACAGGAAAGTGTAAGGGAAGTTATGTAAATGATGTAAGCTTGATTCGATTGGCGCACTTTGATGTGGTTTAATATTTAGATGACTTGTCTCGTTAGAACTAACTACAACTGGGTTGTGAGTTCAATCCTCATCATTGGATGTCCGATTATTTTCGGCCTTGTGCCACATCTAAGCTACACTTAGAAAATCACCATAAGCATTGATTGATTTGTTTTTATGACTTGGCTTACAAGCCACATCATGTTGAAACATAGGTTCCCATGCAATCATCAAAGTTAAGCAAAGTCGAGCCTGGTCAGTATCTAGATGGGTGATTGTTTAGGAATATCCGGTGCTGTAGGTTTGAATGTTCAGGTGATGTAATGGATTGTTATATCATGGGTACAATATGAACAACAAGGTAAATTCCAAGTGGAAAGATGTACACAGCACGTAAAGGGTAAAGAAATAACCAGAGTTTATTTTATGAAAAAGTACAATTAACAGAGAGTTCAATTACAATGGTAAGTCAAGACGGAATGAGAACAGAAGTCAAATTATCTCATACTTCCTTACTTCTTAATTTCTTTGGAGAGTCAACTGTTGGGGGTGATAGGATGTTCCATTATAACATGGATAATGGTTCGGAATCGTTAATCAGATAGCCAAGTTCCAATTCCTGTTGGGTTTGTTACATTCACTTATGTTCAAATACCCTTGGGAAAGGTATGACTCCTACTCTTCTCCTTCCAGCTATGGGTTAATTAGTAAGACTTGTATCACTTGATTAACTGTAGAAAACAAATCAATTCATAAATTTTATGGGTTATCAACCCTTTATGAGTAATTTAATGCTGAAACATATTTTGGATTGTAAGACTAATTCTTTTTTTGCCAGTGAATATTGCAGTAACAATTTTTTTGAGAAAAACTGTGATAGATAATTATAAGCAAATGTGTTATCTAGATTTTGTTATAATATCAGTCATTACTGAAATGAAAACTGTGTCAAATAGATATTGGCTTGGAACGAGAGATCAGAGAGCCGAGTTTAAATTCCAGTCTAATTTATTTAATTCCCTTACACACAAATACACTTAGGAAAAATATTAATCCATCTCTTCTCTCCTTCAGCTATCGGTTGAATAGCAGGACATACTGAGTTTTATAGCCTTAGTTGGCAACCAATCTACCGCAGAAAGTAAGTTGATTTACTAAGCGCCGCTTAGATGTGGCACAAGGCTGAAGTTATGGGGTACCCAGTGAGGATCGAACTCACTACTCAGTTGTAACAGGTTCTAGCGAGACAAGTTTGCTAACCATTACACCACGTTGAGGTGCCCAATCCACCACAGAAAGTAATGGCAACCTACTGCAGGAAAACCCTTTGCCTAGTCAATCATATATCTTTCTAGATATGATCACCCAAGCATGTATTACGTATTGCACCTAACTGACTGACTATATAGTAGTATTTCCAAATATAACTAACAAATTTCTTAATAAGAGTACATTTGTGTCTTTGACCAAGTAAGTTCAAAATAAAAAAGTGTAAGTTTAACGTTGTAATAGAATAATCCGTAAATGTTTTGTTCTTGCACCCTCCTCCCTACAACAAATTTACTTACTACTTATAAATTGTACAAATTTGTCAACTTCTTTGTAGAAGAATAAAGCCTTTTTAAAGATTATAATGTTGCATTACAAGCTTGTTTATTAAAAAGATACGAGAATATCTTTTAATTAAACAGATGTAAAATTTGAAAAAGGTTGGTCAAAATGTTATGCTCAAAATGAAAGACATGTAAAAACACTAAATATTCATTACAGTTTTATTCAAATACTAGAAAATAGTTTTTTTTTATTATTTGTATAAAAAACAAGAAATAAGTTATTTTCATCGATTTGTTTGCACTTTTATCCTCATTTTGGTTGTTATAATCGTGTACTCTCTGACCATCTTGTGATGTCTGTCATATTCTATATTGCTCAATTTCAAGGGTAGAATAGCATGGGACAGGCTAGCCTCCAAGAGAGTAAAATACTATGCCTCCTTGGCCTTACACTCTCGGCGGACCTCAAATGGAATGACTATATTGAATCCATTGCCAAATCTGCTGCTATGAAAGTTGGCTCCCTGTGCAGGGCCCGGAAATTTTTCCCACCTGAATCTATTCTGCACATATACAAATCTACCATCTGCCCGTGTATTGAATATTGCTGCCATATCTGGTCAGGTGCCCCTGCTGCTCTCCTTGGACTTCTTGACAAAATACAAAGGAGGATCTGTAACGAGGTTGATACTGACTTGGCAGACCGGCTGCAGCCGCTCTCACACCAGCGTGATGTGGCTTCCCTGTGCCTCTTCTACAAGTACTTTCATGGCTTCTGCTCCGATGAGCTTAGATCACTGGTGCTGCCTAAGCACGAATTTACACGAGATACTAGATTAGCAACTAGGTCCCACCCTTTTACAGTTAAACAAATAAGATGTAACCGTAAATTCTACTCCAACAGCTTCTTTTCTCGCTTCCCGCCTGTGGAACTCCCTTCCACAAGTCTGCTTTCCCGACAGTTACAATCTCCAGGTGTTTAAATGTAGGGTCAATAGACACCTCCTATCACACTAACTCCCAACTATTCTCACAACACTCTCATTTACCCAACCCTCATTCTCGGTATCCTTACCCGCCTATCACCCACCCTCTGTCATTTCCTATATTTAATCAGCCTTTCTCCACTCTATGTAGCCCCCTGCACAGTAGTGGCAGTGACATGCCTTGTTTGAGGTGAAATGCTTATAAAAAAAAATAAAAAAAAAAAGAAATTGTACAGATGCATGCTGGGATTTTTTCCTATCTAATAAAAATAAACCATTTATTATTTTTTCTTGTTTTTTTTTCGAATTGTTTATTATAAATTTTGTCAATTGTGCCTTTTCGCTAATTACACTTAAACATGGCTATTGTCCAGAGACTATTCTCATTTCTTTAGTCATACTAAGGGAGATAAGTAGTATATCATTTTTGTTGTTTTTCGTTCATTCACAATAACTAGTAGGAATTATCTCCCCTACTATAAACATGAATTGAAGTTCTGGAACATTGTCCAAATACATGGACAATAATTTTTTTTTTTTTAATCGTATCACCCCGAGCAAGGCGGTAGCGCCACTGATGTGCGGAGGGCTACGTAATAGTGAAAAGATTGGAAAAGAGAAAGCCGGAAACCACATCCTAAACAGGGAACAAGGGATGAGCCTCTTAACCTGTTCAATAGACGTGAGTGGAGTGTGAACCGGGCAATAGATAGATCTATAAGTGTATAATTATGATAATTACTCCTTTGTTGATGTTTTTCTCATAATATTATGACTAGTTCATTCTACAGCCTTCTTTAGGTGAATATGTTTAGTGCACCATCTTGTTTTATTCGTATATTAAGATCTCTCATCTCTACCCAGTTTATTTTATGCTCGGTTGCACTACTAAATCATGGTAACATCCTTACCTAAAGATGGCCAGAAAATGGACTAGCACATATGTTGTTGGAAAAAAAATCATCTTTGTTCATCGACATCATTGTGCTGAAACATGTCATTTATATTATCAGTTTGTTTTTCTTACTCTACGACGTGATCTCTCTGGTACAATGGGTTAATCTACTCTTATATTTTTAGCTAGAAATCAAATTCAAATCATCCAGAACCAAATTAAGAAGCACTTGAATGATAATCGACGTGGGGAATTACTTAGAGATGGTGTACAGGTGGCATTACTCGGAGAACCTAATGTTGGTAAAAGCAGTCTTCTCAACATCATCTGTAAGTTCTTTTATTTTGTGAATTTTAAAGTAATTTGCTGTTCTTACTAGTTGTTGTCTTAGTTTGATAAAGAAAATAGTTGTGTGTGTGTGTGTGTGGAGACTGCTTTTTTTTTTCTAAAACAACCCTGAAAATACACTGACTGTGTTTGAATTTCAATACTGCAACACTTGTACATTCAATTATAAAGAAAGTGTTTAGATGCTTTTAAAGAAATGTACCATGTAAAATTAGGAGTTTGTCTTAGAAGCCATTGCATCCAGTATTTATAATCCAAAAAATTTGGAAGATTGCTTCTTCAGATTTGTTATGAGATCTTTCTGGAATGTATCCAGCCATTTTGAATATCTCTAGAACTGGTTGTGCAGACTTAATGTACCTTGGCAATTAATCAGAGAGAACCTTAAAGTGGATACATGAACTGACACTCTCTCTTAACATTATATATAAGGAGTCCATCAAAAATCGATGATGACACAACCTAGCACAAATTGATTTAACTTGGCTGTGCTATTGATTCATTTAGACAAGTGTTTTAAGGTCAAAATTTGAAGCGCAGATTTTGCCACAGGCAGGGTATGCTATTGGGGAGGGGTTTAGGAAGCACCATCTTTCCCTGCTGTTCTCTTATCTTTCAGCTTTTGCACCCTTCCATTTTCAAATTGGTTTTCGCCATCATGGATTTAACTATGCCACTGTTTCCTATTGGAGGCTGATGATTACAGTGTGTTGACGGGCATCTTGCAAGCTTTTAGCCTTTCTTTCACAGTATTTTTGTAGCATAGAAGAGGCCTACTCCGGTGACAGGCTCCTTCAGAAATTTGAGTAACCGCCATGTTTCCCTGCTATGCTCTTATCTTCTAGCTTTTTTCGCCCTGTCGTTTTCTAATTGATTCACACCATCATGGATTGAACTACACCACTGTTGCCTATTGGATGATTCCAATGTGTGGAGGGGCATCTTACAAGCATTTATCTTTCTTTCAGAGTGCCCTTGTAACAGGCTCCTTTAGAGATTTCCGAGAAAGATCTGCTTTAGAAGCCTGGTTTCTGTCATGCACACAGCCCAATGTAGTTGGTTCTTCATTATCATCACCCCAATACTTGGCAGACTGGCACGATCCAGAACAGATGTGTTTCCTGCCACTTTATACCTATAATTTTTCTAAAGCATCAGTGGTGAAACTTTTCCAGTGCCTTAATGTGGCATCTGTAGGTGTGGCCATGACTCACTGACATACAAAAAGGAGGGAAAAACTATCACCTGGTACATGGCTATTTTCATTTTCAATGCCAGACCTTTCTCAAGAACACACTCTTTCCCAAACGATCAAAAAAAGAACTGGACTTAGTGATAACATTACTTAATCAGCAATGAGACGCCATTGATTGAGCTTCTTATATACTGTTTGCCTCTCACATTGATGTTTTTAACTTTAATCTGATTACTCAGGCTCACTGCAGTTCAAATTTAGTTCTATGTGATTTCTGGCTTTGACTAAAGTTAAAAATTATTGCTGTGTTCAGTTTGTGCAAGAAGAAAGGAAAAAAGAAGAAAACCAAAAGTTAGAAATCAGAACAGGTGATTTCTTTTAATGTTAGTAATCCATTTCAAGTTAAAATTGAGTTTCTTCTTTCTGAAATATGTCCCTCTCATTCTCCTGTTTGTCTGTCTGTCTCCATTGTTCTTATATAGTTACCTCAATGACAGCCAAAAGTCGCTCTCCTCACCAACAAAATTCATAGCCTTTATATAGAATTTATGTAGCATTTAGAATTTGTATGGCCATCTCTTGCTAGTTATATCAGACAGGCCTTTTTCAAATTGCGGACTAAGTATTCAAAGCATAATGGTGGTTTTGACTCTGGTTGGTGTGTTGAATGTTTTCACACTCCCCACTGATCTTCTGGTCACAAAGGTGAATGCAAGTAGAGGACTGGGCTCTTTAGCTTAGTACTTCTTTGTAATGGGACAGTCACTTCTTCCTTCCTCCCTCCCTATTTGATCTGCCGGCCATATAAATTCTTGTAGCTTAATTAGTAAAGCAGCTGTGATGGTTAACCAGACTTTCCAAGGCAAAGAGGTGTGTGATTGAATCTCACCATGAATTTATTCTTTATTTTTAATTTGCTCTGTTTAGTCTGCCAGTTGGAGTAAAATTACAGTGAAAAATAACAAGAAAGAAATACTAGTTAAAAAGTTAAAATTAATCGACGATCATGTGATAAAATACGACATTTTAACATTTATAGGGACAAAAACTGACTTAATGGTATTGTTGAAAATATGTCAAATGTATTTGTTACAGGCCAACGCCCGGCTGCTATTGTATCGTCCATAGCTGGTACGACACGAGACGTGATCGAGTCTTTTCACAACATTGGTGGTTACCCTGTTACATTTTGTGACACTGCAGGTCTACGACAAACGACAAACTTGGTTGAACTGGAAGGTGTACGCAGAGCTGTTAAAAGGTGAGATTCATTTTCTAATAATTAACAATTAAAATGTTGCAAATTCTCAATATGGTAGAGAAAGAACGTAATGCCTCTTTAATTTGGTTAAAAGATATAAAGGCAATATATCATTCATATTTGTAGTGTTTGGATACTCACTTCTGAAAGAAACAGTTAAAATTTTTATGAGCACTGATTAAAAGGGCCAAGCTACATAGTTAATGAGACCAAGAATGGCCTGTGTAATTGAACAATTTAGTGAGGAGCAGTAAATGACTAGTACAAAGTTGCTTGGCTTACGGCCTATCACATTGAATATGCCGGTTCTCGCTCAATCACCGAAGTTAAGCAACATTGAACCTGGTCAGTACTTAGATGGGTGACCGCTTGGGAATACCAGGTGCTGTAAGCGTATAGTGACGGAGGTGCGTGCTTACGGCCATATCATGTTGAATACACCAGTTCTCGCTCGATCACCGAAGTTAAACAATGTTGAGCCTGGTCAGTACTTAGATGGGTGACCGCTTGGGAATACCAGGTGCTGTAAGCGTTTAGTGATGGATGTGCGTTGTGGTGCAGTGGATATCAGCTTGGAAAGAGAAATCGGTGAGCCAAGTTCGAATTCCAGTTGAATACCCTGCATTCACTTAAGCACTGGTACCCTTGGGAAAGGTATTAATCTGTCCCTTCCCTCCAGTTATGGGTTAAATAACAAGGGTAGGACTTTGGGACCCTGCCCTTAAAAAACAAACACCAATGAATCTTGATACTCAAAAAGAAAAAAGTATTACTTGACATAAAACTTATATAAAAACAACAATAAATTGTTGAAAAGAAAAAGGTATTACCAGCAATAAATAAATAAAAATTTAGTTGGCATTAAATGACCTGCCGAGGTTGATATGCCACAAAAATAAAACAACCAACCAACAACAAAGTTGCTCATATGACTATCCTTATTCTAATTACATGTTAGATTGTGTCATTCTTCATGTGATTAGATGTCAGAGAATTGTATTAGTAAAACAGTACCCTGGTTTCAGTGGGTCAATCATATGCCTTCAGGAATAGGGTAGTAAAAATATGATGTTCCAAGTGGTATCACTTTTCTTGTTCATTGGGTGTTTTTTAGTTATCTCCCTTGGAACTCAGCTCTTAAATGCAATTTGACTGATTTCATAAACTTTGAAGAATTAAACTTATCTCTTAAATGTTATCCATTGAATTATTTAAAATGTCTGATATAATGTATGTTCCTTTCTCTTAATATATTTTAACTGTTAACTGTTGGATTAAATAGTTTCAAATATACAACTACCAAATAAGGAAATAGATTTAATATATTACCCAGCAGCAGACCACAAAGGTTTAATTGGTTTTTTTAAATTTCTTTTCCAGGGGTCTTCAAGCAGATATTGTCATTCTAATGTTGGATGCTGTGCACCAGTCCAATAAATTTCTTGAAGCACCAAAAATGGTGCTGAGTGATTACATTTCTGAACATCTAGAAACTCTAATGACTTCAACAAATCAAGGACAAAGTCTGCCCCAATTGGACAGTGGTCAAGGGAGCATAAATCTTAATGATGTTGTTGTTGTGTTCAACAAGTTGGACTTGGTTGATAAATCTTTGCTGATCAACTTGCAGAAAAGACTTTCATCTCCTGGAACTCCTTCCTGTTGTGCAATATCCTGTTTAAATCAAGATGGCCTTACGCATTTTCTTGATACTTTGGTAAAAAAAATTAAGCAAAGGTTAGATTTATATTATATGAAATTCTGAAACCATTGTATACCTACTTATACAGAGTGATGAGATGTTTCTATTCTCTTAGGGCTTACGGCCTATCACGTTGAATACACCGGTTCTTGCTCAATCACCGAAGTTAAGCAACGTTGAGCCTGGTCAGTACTTAGATGGGTGACCGCTTGAGAATACCAGGTGCTGTAAGCGTTTAGTGACGGATGTGCGTTGTGGTGCAGTGGATATCTGCTTGGAAAGAGAAATCGGTGAGCTGAGTTCGAATTCCAGTTAAATACCCTGCATTCACTTAAGCACTGGTACCCTTGGGAAAGGTATTAATCCATCCCTTCCCTCCAGTTATGGGTTAAATAACAAGGGTAGGACTTTGGGACCCTGCCCTTAAAAAAACAAATCCCAATGAATTTTGATACTCGAAAAGAAAAAAGTATTACTAGACACAAAACTTATATAAAAACAACAATAAATTGTTGAAAGAAAAAGGTATTACCAGCAATAAATAAATAAAATTTAGTTGGCAATAAATGACCCGCCGAGGTTGATATGCCATAAAAATAAAACAACCAACCAACCAACTATTCTCTTAAATATGCGGACACTGTTGTAGTAGAGAAGAGTGATTATACTGATTAGCAGTTGTTGCTCTTTGTTTTCCTCATTGTCTACAGGTAGAAAGAATTCTGACAAGGTTCCACAAAAGGATAGAACCTTGTCTGTGTGTGAAAAATCAGCAGTGGCCCTGAACCAGCCTTGTAATGGGATATTTTTGGCTGAGAATAAGGGCTCGGAGACCTCACTTTAAAAATGGCCTCATGCAACATTCTGCCTCTCTGAGGAGGCAGATAAATACAAAGTGATTATACTGACAGTTTACTAGCAGTGTATCTGCTACATGCAGTGTGTAAGTCTTGTGCTTGTTGATATACTATTAATCCCAACCTCCATTTTGGTGATTACTATAGAAACAATTATTGTTGTTCTATGAGTTATTCAAAATAGACTTTATATCCTTTGCTATCTTTATAATTTTGGCTGAAGCCTTTTTAAAATGTATCGTCTATCCTCTTACACATGGTTTTACATTTTAGTGTGAAAAATTCCAGTGCGACAGTGTTCATCTAAAATAAATTCAGCCATGTAGACTAAGTAAAAATACACATATACTAATTTTCTCAGTACATACAGAAAACATGGGCAGGACTTATGGCTACATCATGTTGAAACATTGGTTCTCATATGATCATTGAAGTAACATCAAGCCCAGTCAGTACCTAGATGAGTGACCACTTGGGAATACCAGGTGCTGTAAGTGTTTAGTGATAGATGTGCATGCTTACAGCCTATCACGTTGAATACACCGGTTCTCGCTCGATCACTGAAGTTAAGCAACATTGAGCCTGGACAGTACTTAGATGGGTGACCACTTGGGAATACTAGGAATGTAAGCTTTGATGTACAAATTAATTTGAATTAAACGTGAATTTAAATGTGCTACTAGATTGGCACCTAGGTCCCACAATTTTACCATTGAAATAGTTAAATGTAAGCACCACTTCTATTTCAACAATTTCTTTTCTCACACTTCCCGTCTGTGGAACTCCCTTCTGTTTACTTGCTTTCCTGACAGCTATAATCTCCTAAAATTTAAATGTAACATCAATTGCAATCTTCTATCTTCTATCCTTCTCATCTTTTATCTTCTCATCAATACCCACTCTAACCAGTTTTTTTTTTTTCTCTCGCTGTAACCTCCTACACACTAGTGGCATTTCTAGGGTGAAATTATTAAAAAAAAATAAAAATAAAAACAGAAAACAACCTCTACTCCTGTTCTGAGGACTGAAGAGGTGTATGAACTGGACAATATTAGTTACTAAGTCTCTTTGTATGTAGTTTATTTTATTTTTATTTCAGATTAATTCTCTTGTCTTTTTCCTTTAACATTTTAGCTATGTACTCTCTAGCTTTCTTTGAGTGTCTTCTAAAATGTTCCTTTGACAAAGGGTGGGGTGCAAGTACATCCGTTCCCACATATATCACATATGTTTTTTGTATGTAAAGAGCAGCATCAGTGAATAAGAAAAATGTAAGAATTGTCCACTTGCTATGCTCAGATGACTCAGCAATTAGATTATCAATATTAGTCATGGATAATGGATTAGAATTCTGAATTGGAGAGCCAAGTTCTAATTCCATTTGGGTTTGTAATATTCACTTACATGCAAATAACTTTGGGAAAGGTATGAATCTACCACTTCTCCTCCAAGCTATGGGTTAATTAGTAAGACTTGTATCACTAAATCATTATTATTTCAAACAAAAATAATTCTTACAATCTAAAACTATTTTCTGGCTTTAAATAACATGCAAAGTGTTGATAAGCCATAAAAAACAAATTACTCAATAAAAAAAAAACTTTGTAGCTGTCACTGTTTTGGCCACATATTTATTGAATTGTAAATTTGGTTTGCCTATTCAGTTCTTTGGCTATACACTTAAACAAAATTACTGACGAACACTTTTGTTAAAAGTAAAGATAGACTGAGAGGAGGTTAAATCTAAGGTCTTTTTTTCTTTACTAATTTAAATGAGGTTTTTTATGATTATATTTTACTTTAGATTTGGATATAAATGCCAAATTAAGTTTTAATGTCATTAAAATGTTGAACTTTTCATACTTTTTAAAGTTTGTTTAATATTTCAGATCTATCTTTTTTAAAGTATTCTGCACTATTTGTGTAGAACAAAAATAATCTGTACAAGATTTGATAAAAACTTGTCAGAGTAAAAATCATAACTTCTGTATCTTAAAAAAAACTTATTGTGTTTTTTATAGTACATTGCAAAAATCAGTTCTGAAATTTTAAATGACCCTACTTTCTAATATACAGTGTGGAAATAAATGAATTCAAGTTTTAAAAGTATTGTAGTACAAAGTAACCAGTCGTGAAAGCAACATATATTTTGAAACAAATGGGTATGAAAGTTGGTTTATAAAATTACAACAAATTTTCAGTTGTTCCTCCATTTTGTTGTATAACCAAGGTTTTATATTTGATCAGATTATTGACATAACTTGTGTTGCACACTCAACTTCTAAGGAATGTCTCCCACTTGAAGGAATATCATACAGTGTCTTTGCAGTTTCAAACTTTTCTATCAGACAATTGTTGATAGATTCTGTTTTAAATTGTTCCTTATTTTATAAACTCTCATCATTGCTGTTGCACGCTCATGAATTGTGAGAAACGATTGAAAATTTGTTGTAATTTCATAAACCCCATTTCATACCCATTTGTTTTAAAATGTTGTTGTTTTCAAAGTTGCTTACTTTGCACTATAATGCTTTTAAAACTTGCATTCCTTCATTTTCACCCTGTGTAATACACAAGCATGATTTAGCAAGTATACATTGACAAAAAGAAATTATGCTAAAGGGAAATAACTCTTGGTCTTTTAACTGCTAATTACCAGGTTATTTTCCTGAATTTTCTTAATAAGAAAGTTAGAGAAATAGGCCAGGGAAGAATAATTGCCTTATCTGCACTCTTCTCCATAGTAGCATATTAATGATGATACCTAATAATAATAATCAAATTTTAGTGATTTGACATTTCACAGAGGTCACAAAATATAGCATTTAAGCAACTATTTGTAGCAATGAGTATAGCATACTTTGTTTTTTACAGAAAGATTCATGGGCCATGAAATATCTTGTGACAGTAAAGCTTCTGTTTAAGGAAACTTTTGAAAGCAATGCACATTTGAGATAAGTCGAGTTTATTGATCTAAAGCTTATTTTTTTATTTTTTATTTTTTAGATGTGGAAACCCATCAATGGGTAACCCAAGCCTTACTCAGCAGCGGCATAGGGTCCACTTGACACAATGTGTTCACCATCTAGAGATGTCCCTCCATTGCTTTAATCATGATGAAGTACTTGTTGCTGAACAATTACGCAGAGCTTTGAGGCAACTTGGGAAAATTGTTGGACAATTTGTAAATGATGACATACTCAATGTCCTTTTTAAAGACTTTTGTATTGGCAAATGACATTCACCTGAAAGGTCAAGTTTTAATAAACATATCCATTTATATATCTTGTCAGTTTTAAAACAGTAACCATCAAAACATGCTTGCGGGTGGTCAATATTTAATAAGGAATTTTTTTTTTTTTTTTTTTTTTTTTTACCCAATCTTTCACTTTTTTTTTCTCTTTTCTCTTTTTGTTCTCAATTGGAGTAGATAGATTTAACTATCGCCTGGTTTCACACTCCACCCACGTCTTTTGAACAGGTGAAGAGACTCATCCCTTGTTTCCTATTTAGGATGTGGTTCCCGGCTTTCTCTTTTCCAATCATTTTACTCTGAAGTAGCCCCATGCACATCAGTGGCGTCACCACCTTGCTTGGGGTGATATGATTAAAAAAAAATAAATAAATAAATAAACAAAAATTGCAATCAATTATGTATGCTAGACCATTGAAAGCATATATATGTCTCTTATGACATAAATTCTCTATCTTTTCAACAAATATTTTATGGCAACTGTTCTGATGAACTTTTTTTTCTCTGATGTCTTGACTACATGAATTTAATTGTGCTACTAGGTTGGCAACTAGGTCTCACCATTTTACAGTTGAACTATCTAGATGAAGTGGAGTAACAGCAGCTCGGATTGAGAAATCTGAGAGCCGAGTTCAAATTCCAGTTGAATTCATTACATTAACTTACGTGCTAATACCCTTGAGAAAGGTACAGTTCCTCCCCCCACCATTTACAGGAAAATGGACAGAGCGGGTTCTATAGCCTTGGTTGGCAACCGGTCTGTGAAAAGAAAATTCTGAATTCAAAACCAGCTTGGGGAGGGCTAATAGTAGTGTAGACTGGGTTATATAGCTTCGGTTGGCAACCAGTCTACCACAGAAAGAACTGGCAGTCTACTGTAGGAAAATCTCTAAGTGCTTGCTTCCGACATGCCTTGAGCCAACATGGAAGAGAAGGCTTTCATGAGAATAATATCTCCTATTGATGCGCAATCTGCAACAACACAGAATAAGCGACTGATGTTCCAGATGCACCCGCCATTTTTACACTAGCAATTTCTTTTCTCACACTTGTCTCCTCCGAAAATCCCTTCTGATTTTTTGCTTCCCTGATAACTAATCTACAAAAATTTCAATGCAACATCAGTTGCTATCTTCTGTCTTCTTGAACTCTGTTTTTATTTTTTTCTGTCCTTTTCTCCCCATTAAAGTCTTCTCATTCTTCTTCACTACCTGTCACCCTCTGAGTCCTAGTGGCTTTATTGCCTTGCTTCAAGTGTGGGATAATAAAATAAGCACCCCTCTCTCTGCTCGTAACTCTCCATTACAGTAAATATCATGTTTATCAGAGCTAAAGCTGATTTAGTCTAATAAAGTGTTATAAGTTTCTGCTTGGTGTTGTAATTACAGGGTGAAACATTAAAAAAATAAGTCTATCTCAATATTTATTCACAACTGAAGATGGTGCAAGCATTGAAATATTAACAAAATTAACCTGTAATTTTGCTTTTTATTTTTATTTATATTTTTTTAACCATTTAACCCCATGCAAGGTGATTATGCCACTGAGACATTAGAAGTTACTAGGAGTAAAAAAAAAAATGAGAAAACTTTAAAAGGAACGGCAAACCATATCTGGTGCTTCTGCTATTCATCTTGAGGTTTTCAACAAAATTCAAAGAAAAATTTGCAATATAATCAGTCCTGACTTGGCATCTCAACTTCAGACATTTTCTCAACAATGTGATGCGGCTTCCTGCTTTCTTTTTTACAAATACCTTCACGACAAGCTTTTTTTCTGGTACCCTGACCACATGAATTTAAACGTGCTACTAGATTGGCACCTAGGTCCCACACTTTTACCATTGAAATAGTTAAATGTAACCACCACTTCTACTCAACTTCCCATCTGTGGAACTCCCTTCTGTTTACTTGCTTCCCTGACAGTTATAATCTCCTAAAATTTAAATGTAACATCAATTGCAATCTTCTCTCTTCTATCCTTCTCATCTTTTATCTTCTCATCAATACCCACTCTAACCAGTTTTTTTTTCTCTTGCTGTAACCTCCTACACACTAGTGGCATTTCTAGGGTGAAATTATTAAAAAAAAAAAAATAAATAAAAACAAAACAACCTCTACTCCTGTTCTGAGGACTGAAGAGGTGTATGAACTGGACAATATTAGTTACTAAGTCTCTTTGTATGTAGTTTATTTTATTTTTATTTCAGATTAATTCTCTTGTTTTTTCCTTTAACATTTTAGCTATGTGTTCTCTAGCTTTCTTTAAGTGTCTGTTATATTCTAAAATGTTCCTTTGACAAGGGTGGGGTGCGAGTACATCTGTTCCCACATATATCACATATGTTTGTTGTATGCAAAGAGCAGCATCAGTGAATAAGAAAAATGAAAGATTTGTCCACTTGCTATGCTTAGATGACTCAGCAATTAGATTATCAATATTAGTCATGGATATTAATAATCAACAAGTAACAATTACAAACTTGGGATCCTAGTGGGTTTGTAGTGCTAACAAAGTGGAAATTGGTATCTAGGAATATGGCAAAGCAAAAGCCAGACATGATATGTGGGAAAGATGCAAAACAAAAGTGCTTGAAGTAAGATTCATCAACGTTGTAAAACACAATGGACACCTTATAAATGACTGAGATATGAAACAACAAATACAAGGGATTGAGCTAAAAAAAAAAAAACTACAGAGAATGTCTGACAAAATTCAAACAAGAACTATGAGAGTTATTCAATAAATACGTGAATTTTTCGGTATAAGGACTTCTAATACAGATAGAAGCTTACTTTTTTTTCTTTTTTTTTTCAACATTGTCTCCCAGCAGTGTCACACTTTTCCCATGTTAAGGCTCAAAGTCCTTGCAATGTCATCCACTGTCGCCTTTCTGTCAGACTGAATGAGGTCATTGACTGATTTGATAACCTCAAGAGAACTAACTTCTGTAGGCCTCCCAGGCCTGTCTTCAACAGCCACACTGTTCCGTCCTTCTTTAAAAAATTTAGTCCACTTGTAGACATTTTTTGGCTGAAACATGTGGCACCATACACAGTTGACATTCTCCTATGAATTTCAACTGGTTTGCACCCTTCAGCAACCAAAAACTTGATAACTGACCTCTGTTCAATCCTGGAGCATGCTTCTTTGTTGGCCATCTTTGTTAATCTCCAAAACTCTCAAATTTTTTTTCAATCTGCAAAAAAAAATTAATTCTCTTTGAAAAAGAAGTAAAGGAAAAAAATAAAATAAAAGTAAGCTTTTATCTGTATTAGAAGTCCTTATACCAAAAATGTCACCTTATTTATTGAATGACCTTCGTAGAAATCCTTATACCAAAAATGTCACCTTATTTATTGAATGACCTTCGTAGAAATCCTTATACCAAAAATGTCACCTTATTTATTGAATGACCTTCGTAGAAGTCCTTATACCAAAAATGTCACCTTATTTATTGAATGACCTTCGTAGAAGTCCTTATACCAAAAATGTCACCTTATTTATTGAATGACCTTCGTAGAAGTCCTTATACCAAAAATGTCACCTTATTTATTGAATGACCTTCGTAGAAGTCCTTATACCAAAAATGTCACCTTATTTATTGAATGACCTTCGTAGAAGTCCTTATACCAAAAATGTCACCTTATTTATTGAATGACCTTCGTAGAAGTCCTTATACCAAAAATGTCACCTTATTTATTGAATGACCTTCGTAGAAATCCTTATACCAAAAATGTCACCTTATTTATTGAATGACCTTCGTAGAAGTCCTTATACCGAAAAATGTCACCTTATTTATTGAATGACCTTCGTAGAAATCCTTATACCAAAAATGTCACCTTATTTATTGAATGACCTTCGTAGAAATCCTTATACCAAAAATGTCACCTTATTTATTGAATGACCTTCGTAGAAATCCTTATACCAAAAATGTCACCTTATTTATTGAATGACCTTCGTAGAAATCCTTATACCAAAAATGTCACCTTATTTATTGAATGACCTTCGTAGAAATCCTTATACCAAAAATGTCACCTTATTTATTGAATGACCTTCGTAGAAGTCCTTATACCAAAAATGTCACCTTATTTATTGAATGACTGTCGTACAAGCATGTTTTTCATAATTACCTTCATTCTTTATAAAGTCTATGTCTCATATAATGTAAAGTCATATGTTTGAACCTTAATACAAGTTTTAGCACTGTCAATAAGTTCAGTCAGTTAAGTGCCATATGTGATACACGCTTGGGCGATCATGTCTCGAAAGAGACATGACTAACCGGGCAGAAGATTATCCCGCAGTAGGTTGTCATTACTTTCTGCAGTAGACTGGTTGCCAACCAAGTCTTTAGAACCCAATCTGTCCTATTATTTAACCCATAACTAGAGGGAAGAGACGAATTAATACCTTTCCTAAGGGTATTTGCACATAAGTGACTGCAAGGAATTCAACTGGAATTCAAACTCGGCTCTTGGATTTGTCATTCTGAGCCAATATCCACTGCACCACAATGCACATCCCAGAAAAACAATGAACAAAACAAAAAATAAAATATCCCAGCATGTGTTATATTTATAGACAGAATAAGTGTTAGCTGTCAAAACAAAAAAATAAAATATCCCAGCATGTGTTATAAAATATAACACATGCTGGGATATTTTATTTTTTTGTTTTGTATTTTTGGTTTTTAATGAAATCCTAACTGATCTGGACCAATGCCATTTTCAGAATTCTTGCATTTATTTTTCTCTCTCATCCATTTTTTTTTCTAAAGTTTAGCCAATACAAAGCTCAAAAGATGCTCAAGAGATTTACTAAATGAGGAAGTGTAATACAAATGTAAGAGGTATGAGTAAGAAATAAAGATTATGAGAATAAGGAAGATAGAAAAAGATTGACCTCTGGCTTGAAGAGGTTAAGATTGAAGTGCTCAGGAAGCATCTGTGTATGAGTCTTTTCACAAGGTAGCACTTCTTGGTGGGGGTCAAGCAGTCTAAGTGGAACTTCCTTACAATTGATATATGGAGGTGATGATTATGACTTTTCTGTAGACATAGCATGGTGGGCCTTAATAGTAATGGTCTGAGCTGGTGGAACTAAAGAATGCAGATCATCATTTGTTTTTTGTTTTTTTTTAATTCTGTTCTTCTTTCTCTTCAGTAACATTTTATCAGTTTCTTTCACTCTTGGCACGTGTCTTAGTTGCCCTATCCCCTTGCTTAAGTGAATGATTTAAACAGAAAGATTAAATCCTTTTTCATTGACTATAAGCAGCATGAATTTTGTCAATCAATTTTTAAAAGTTTTCCGTTCTGCAACATAACCTATGGTAGCAAAGAAAAGCAAAATTGTGACAGGACAGAAAGGTTATTTTTATCATCATTAAATCATCTGTACATTCGGGATTAAAAATAAGTTGCAAAACATTTACAGAAACTCCCCTACTTTTGAAAAGAATGGTAGATTTCTAGGTTTTGTTTGTCAGTTAAAATGAGAAGTTGTTGAAAAGTTCTTAGCCTAACCCACTTTTATCTGACCAAGAAACTAAACAGTTTTTTTTTTAATCCTTAGGCCAAGAACTTTTTAGCACCCCATCCCCTTGAAATATTAATGTCACTGTATATCAAACCCTGCTTTTTGACAGTGTTTGGCATACAGGTCTCCTCCACAAACCGAGAAGTTACAGTGACTGTGGACAAGTTTTAATCCTTAGTTAGGCCAAGAACTTTTCAACATCACCTTCCCTTGGAATATGAACATCACTGTACTTCGTTATAGACACTGCTTTTCTTGCTGGTAATGATTTTCATAAATGACCTTTCTGTTTCTTACTGTGGTATTTGTTTTCATTTTTCATTTTCTTGTGAATGTGCAGCTGACATTTCCCAGTTTATGGTGCACACTGACACAAACAAGAAATGAGGCACAACATGGAGCAGTCATTGGATAATCAGTGGAAAGCTGAGGGGGAGCTGTGTTGTATGTTCACAAAAGAAATATTTGTGTAAATGCCAAATACTTTTTAGTCCTTGTTAATTTTTTCAATCTGTAAGATATGAAGTTGTAATTTCTATAATTAGAAAGTCAAGTTTAAATTCTTATGATCAGAAAGTCATTAATTTCTTTTACTAAGTGGTAACAGTTTAAATTACTCAGATTGAACAGCAAAACTTCAAAAGGAATTGGAAAACATAAGAGCATTTTAGCAACAAATAAATCAACAAGATTTATGTGTGAAAGAAGATGCCTGTAAAGGAATGTACAAATATAAAATAAGTTTTTATATCAACTGAAAGAGTTGAAATAACTTGACTGAAGAAATATATTTTTGGTCTCAATTTTCCTTAAGAAACATCAGAGATTTGGTCATTGCACCTTTTGGCTTTCTATAGACGTCTGCTGTAAATTTCAAACCAAACTGTTTACAATTCATACAGTTTTATTCTACTCTCTGTACGAGATAACATATTAATTGATTCTTGTGATATTGCCTTTCTGCTTCTTCCACTGAACCACAGAAAAAGACTTTATATCATTTGTAGTATAATTTGGCCATAGAAATTTTGTGTTTTGATTCTAATATTCTTTTTTTCTTAAAGGCTTTCATATAGTGTTCATTTCCATCCTAGGTCTAGTATGAATGTTATTAGATGCTGGTGTGTGTACTGATTCTTTCAATCATTTTATCTTTCAGTGTTGTCCTTGTTCTGATATCTTTAATATAGCAGTCTAAGAGAAAACTCTACTTATCCTACAGAAGGCATTAAAACTTTGGAGTTTCTGATACAAATGTCAAGCAGTACAGCATGCCATTTCCAAATTTTTGGCAGAGTGAATTGTGTGCTGATGCACTTTTTCTCACAGACAGTGCCCAACTGACCCTGCTATAATGTGCAGTTGACAACATCAAAAACAAACAATATGCATTAAATAAAACAATCTATTTTTCAGTCTTGTCCTTGCGTTAATACCTTCAATATAAGAGTCTAAGAGAGAAAAATCTGCTTCCCCTCCAGAAGGCATAAACACTCTTTGGAATAAGGAGGGGGACTTGAGAAAGAAAGAATAATTTGCCTTAATTTTACTGTAGATACCTGCTGTTCATTATTCATGCATAAAATAATAATTTAGCAGTTCGCTACAGTTTTGATTATGTTCCACAGATTAGTCCATGCCTTGTTCTTCCCCAAACAAGCTGTGCTTAATTTCATTGCCCCACCACACCTGATTGTGGCTCTCTGATGTTCCTCCAGCCTCTTATCATTAAGGGTCATGTCTTTGTATTCCCTGCTATCAACTGCATGTAATATATACAGTTCTTAATCATCTTTGGTTCTGAGGGACATTTACAAGGGTGTGCACTTCAATCCGGAAAATCATATACTGAAAAAAAAATTGTGTATTCAGAATGACATGTATTTACATGACAAATTGCTTTATAACATTGTTGTCTGATCTCTCCTCTACCATATTATTCAATCCAGCCCCCTCCAGCTTCAATCACAGCCTACATACAAGGCCGAAACCTCCTACAGGCATTGGTCACCTGCTCCCTGGACAAGTTGGCCATGGCTTCAATGATGGCAGTCCTCAGGGTGTCGACAGTATTGTGGGCACGTTTGTTGGACTGTCTCTCAAGTATGCCCCATAGGTAATAGTCACAAGGATTCAGGTCTGGGCTACTAAGGAGCCAGAACTCCTTTGACCAGAATATGTACAGATTCTTGTCACACCAAGCCTGGACCAAATTGGACACATGAGCAGGAGCTCCATCCTGTTGGAAGATCCATGACTTCGCTGCAGCTACCCGAACAATCCATGGCTTCACAACATTCTTCATGACATCCAGGTAGATCTCCTCCCTCACGGTCTGATCTTTGCCAAACAAGTGGGAAGGCATGACGTCCCCTTCATCAGAGATCACCTGAAAGACATGGAGTCCAGCAGGAAACCTGGTTTTGCCAATCACAGGAACATCATCTTTGTCCTTGCAAATCCATCTATCATTCTGACAATTGATTTTTGCATTAACACAGAAGGTCTTCTAATCCGAAAAGAAGTGGATTCGTCCAGCTGCTCTGTGCTTAAAGAAGTGATGAGCAGCTCATATCTCTCAAGTCTCTTAATCTTCATGGCCTCTGAGGGCATCTGTCTTAACTTTAGAACATAGCTCTTGTATCAGAGATCTTCATGGATGAGCTCGGATCTTCATCATTAAGGACCTGAAGCTGATTCAGGAAGTCCTTGTTCCTCTTGCGAACTTCAGATCGGTCTAGTGTTTTTCTTTGAGGAGTCAGAGATTCAACCCCAGTTTCCCAAGACTCTTTGAAGGTCTTGGCAATGTCATACACAATCAATTTTGGGAAATGAAAAAACTCAACAATCTCTTTGGACATGCGGCCACAATGTAGGGCCACAATAATTACAGTACGGTGCCTGAGTTCACTGGACATTTTGCTTAATTTATTCTTAATTCAACAGATTGTTGTCATACAAATCTGAAACAAGAAAAGAAAAACAATATATTTAATATGGTTGTCATTTCATGCCGTGTTAAAATTAGTCTGGCTTGTAAAGCACACCCCTGTAGTTCAGGAAAGATGTCTCCGAAGGTTGGGACTTCTTCTGATGGCTGCCTATAGCATACATCTACACAGTATTTTGCTGACATGTCGATGGTGTAAAGTAGATAGATGGACATTTGTTCAACACTTATCCTCAACCCTTATCTCAGCCTCATGGGAATTGATGTAGGGTAGTTGTTAAGTTGAAGAATGTTTCGAAAGCTGATTATAGGTTCATATTTGTTTGGCCACTTACGAGTTTTTCTTGATATTGTAAACAGCAGTGAAACCTTTTTTTTACAGTAAAGAGATTGGTGAGAATCAGGTGTTGTAAAATGTACGTTTTAAATATATTTACTTTAAAAATAACTTATTTAAATTATTTCCAAAGGAATTTTAACGGAAGACCACATTTTTGTTAAAAAAATACTCTTACCTAATTGAAAGTTGAAACTGAGAAGCCTTTGGCAGGGTTCACCAGAGTTGTTGATACTATTGGGTTTCCTAACATCTGATTGCGCAGACCTTATCATGAACCAGTAATAAAAGCATATACATTTATTGATTTGACAATAGAATAGCTTTTGTCATAACACAATTGACTTGCTGAATTTGGCCATATGTGGATGCCTTTGAAAACAAAATTGATACAATCTCATTTATTAACCAATCAGGAGCAAGGAAAAACATTTTAAGAGTTGATCTAATTCTGTTTATCACAAACATATAAATATGCATGATTTTTGCTTTCCTCAGCAGAGAGCCACGGGTCTTTTGCTGGATGCCAGATCTAGGTGACCTGCATTTTCTTACTCTCTCACTTTCTCCTTCTTCCTCATGTACTGACAACAAAGAACGAACATCACAGAGAGCCACAAGTTGTCAATCAGACAGGCGAGCTGCATTTTCTTGCTTTCTCACTTTCTCCTTCTTCCTCATGTACTGACAACAAAGAAAGAACATCACAGAGAGTTACTATAATCTTGCTAGATGCCAAGTCCAGAGGATATGCATTTTCTCACTCTCTTACTCTCTTTTTCACACTGTATTGGTCAATTTTTCTTTTTCCTCATTCACTTGTCAGCAACAAAAATGAAAGAGAAACAGATATCATTTCACCTACTACACACACAGCGAAAATTAAAACTGAACTCTAAAATGCACATATTCAAGGAAAGTTTGTCCTTGTGCCACAATTGTAATTTATTACAATAAATCTCTATTCAAGAAAAGTTTCATGAAAAACTTTCAAACATTACTTCATAAATAACAAAATATTGATGTTAATTCTCGTTAAATAAATCTTATGCTTATTAATAGAAACAAGACCTTTTATTCTTCTTCTAATGTTTATTCAACCTTCTAATTCTTTCAAATGTGGTAGGCTCGGTTACGTGAGGCACAAGGCCATTTTGCAAGCATGGCTGATGCTCCCAACCAAACTTTAACAAATTGGATCTTTTTCTTGGGCACAGTTTAATTTATTAATTTATGAAATTTTTCACTTCACTGGCTTCACTTAAGTTCTGTTTCTTTATCCATTTCTCTCTTCATTTGCTTGTTACTCATTTCATAAGAAAAACCCCTTCATCCATTGACTGGTGATAGCCAAAATTCCTTTTCTTCTGATCATTTTGACTTGTTTGTACAGTCTGTTTTTTTGTGTTTTTGTGTATCTTCTGAAATTTTCTGCTCAACTCTCTCCAGTTCAAGATACTCCTTTGGATTCTTCTATATCTACACTGCACATATATATATATATATATATATATATATTTTCCATTTTTAAATTATTTCGCTACCCAGGTTTCTACCATGAGTGGTGTCTTCAGGCAATTTTTAATAACTGATTTCACCATTTACCGTTTTTCATTTTAAGAACGCTCTTGTAACCGTGTTTTATTTGAACATTCACGTAGCAGGGAATTTATGAACATGCAATTTTTAAATTAAAATGGATTATGGCATTTTCATCCATGGTTGTATGGACCTAAGAGGCATTTCTTAGTGTGGATGCATTTAGTCATAATTTCAAAAGTTCTACAATTGTATTGAACACTTTTTAATACAAATGTATACTGGTCTAACCCTATTATGACCAAAAACTAAGTATTAAACAATCGAGATATATATATATATATATATATATATATATATATATATATATAAAGAATTAAATTAGAACTACTCTCAGTACATTAAGAGAAAAAAATAATCTAAACTTATTTATAAATGGAACTTTGTCTGTGTGTGTGTATTCATTACCTATAGACTCCGAAACGGCTGAACCGATTTTCTTGAAAATTTACACAGTTGTTCTATAAGCGTCTGCAAGTGTTCTTAGCTAGGTTTTGTGTTGAGGTACCCCCGATAAATATCAAAAATCGATAATCAAAAAAATCGGGTTACAGAAGGAGTGGTCCGATTTTAATCAAATTTGATACACTCATAGACAAAGACATAAGAAACGAGATTCAGAAGTTTCAAGGTTGCCGTTCTTACAATAGTGCAGAAAATCAATAATATATATATATATATAAAAGGCAAGATGTTTGTGTGTGTGTCTGTTTATCTGCCTGTATGTCTATTTTTTTTGAGCCCTTTTATTTTAGTTTTTGCTTCAGGTTTGGCTCTAAGTAGGTATAATTGTAATTCTTAGTCTCAGCCATGATACCATTTACTCAGAGAACTTATTTAGCCTTCAAAATTCAGTTTACGATGAGAAAAACTTATTTGATATCGATACCAGGAAATCAAAATTTGACTTACATCCATTCATTTTTTTTCAGTCTACGGTTTCGCTTTAACTGGAAACAACTATTGCTTTTTAGTCTTTCATGCCAACATCCAAAGGGTCTGAGCTCCAGGACCATGGATTAGTTTTAAATCTTTCATTACACCCGAGCAATGCCAGGCTATACCGCTAGTAAATATAAAAAGCTAAAACATGGCTAAACATATTATCAGTAAATATTAAACACAATATAATACCTAAAACTAAAATAAATCACAAATAGTAATATAAAGTAAATAAAAAGATTGTATAACATAAGGGGAGAGATTATAAGTTGGAGTATTTTATCAAGATTGTAAAGTTAATACTATGTTTATAATTTACTGTAGTTTCATATCTTTGATTTAGTAATAAGTTGCTATTAAGAAACTTAATAATTTGCATTTTCTCTTGCAGAGAGGATGCATGGTTTGTTCACTGATCTAGAGATTCTAGCTGGTTTGAGAATTTCCCATTTAACTTTGGGTGTTTTATTCTCCTCTTTTAACTTCAAAAATATTTAGAAAGTGAAGTCATATTTCATTTTTCCTTTATTTGTGAAGGACAAGAGATGATTATAAAACAGTTTTTCAAATTGTTTCATTTATTAACAGAAATTTTAGTAAATTTTATTACTGATGAGATATTAGAACATATATACATTAAGGGATATTGTTAAATACTTGTTAGATATAGAGCATTATCAGGATTTCTACAAATTTCAGCATTTAGACAAATTAAGATCAGCATAGAATTATGGTTATTATTATATAAATCATATCTTGTTATTATGTAATTTATCAATTTTCTCTAAATTATTATCCAAGTAGAAAATTTCAAGTTTCTAGAATGTTGTGCTCGAAAATTTTATTTAAAAGATTATTTTTAGAAAATTGTTGATCAATTAAATTAAAAATTATGTCCCAAGTTAGTACTCACTAATTGATTAAATGGAGGATTGTACCATATGAGCTTCCTGTTTCTGTTTTTTATTCTGGAACAAGTATAAACTTCAACAAATCTAACTTCAGAAGATTTAAGCAAACTATGATAAAATTCTTAGAAATAGTAATAATAAATAATAAATATTTATTGCTCTATTTTTATATTGAGCTCTGTTTTAAATTAATGTTTTGAACCTTGCAATTTTATTCTTTGTTCTTTTATATTTGGAGATATATATATATATATATATATATATATATATATATATATATATATATATATCCAAATATAAAAGAACAAAGAATAAAATTGCAAGGTTCAAAACATTAATTTAAAACAGAGCTCAATATAAAAATAGAGCAATAAATATTTATTATTTATTATTACTATTTCTAAGAATTTTATCATAGTTTGCTTAAATCTTCTGAAGTTAGATTTGTTGAAGTTTATACTTGTTCCAGAATAAAAAACAGAAACAGGAAGCTCATATGGTACAATCCTCCATTTAATCAATTAGTGAGTACTAACTTGGGACATAATTTTTAATTTAATTGATCAACAATTTTCTAAAAATAATCTTTTAAGTAAAATTTTCAATCACAACATTCTAAAACTTAGTTATACTTGGACTAATAATTTAGAGAAAATTATTAAATTACATAACAACAAGATACTTGATTTATATAACAATAATAACCATAATTCTAATGCTGATCTTAATTTGTCCCACAGAAATAATCTTTGAAATTGTAGAAATCCTGACCAATGCTCTGTATCTAACAAGTGTTTAACAATATCCCTTGTGTATATATGTTCTATCTCATCAGTAGTAAAATTCGAGGGTTACTAAAATTTCTATTGGTAAATGAAACAATTTGAAAAACTGTTTTATAATCATCTCTTGTCCTTCACAAATAAAGGAAAAATGAAATATGACTTCACTTTCTAAATATTTTTGAAGTTAAAAGAGGAGAATAAAACACCCAAAGTTAAATGGGAAATTCTCAAACCAGCTAGAATCTCTAGATCAGTGAACAAACCATGCATCCTCTCTCTGCAAGAGAAAATGCAAATTATTAAGTTTCTTAATAGCGACTTATTACTAAATCAAAGATATGAAACTACAGTAAATTATAAACATAGTATTAACTTTACAATCCTGATAAAATACTCCAACTTATAATCTCTCCCCTTATGTTATACAATCTTTTATTTATTTATATTAACTATTTGTGATTTATTTTAGTTTTAGGTATTATATTGTGTTTAATATTTTGATAATATGTTGTATGTTTGCTTTATATTTACTAGCAGTATAATACTCAAGTATAATGAAAGCTTTAAATACCATGATCCTGGAATTTTGGATGTTACAACCATGACTAAAAAGCAATAGTTGTTTCCAGTTAAAGCGAAACCGTAGACTGAAAAAAAATGAATGGATGTAAGTCAAATTTTGATTTCCTGGTATCGATATCAAATAAGTTTTTCTCGTCGTAAACTGAATTTTGAAGGCTAAATAAGTTCTCTGAGTAAATGGTATCATGGCTGAGACTAAGAATTACAATTATACCTACTTAGAGCCAAACCTGAAGCAAAAACTAAAATAAAAGGGCTCAAAAAAAAATAGACATACAGGCAGATAAACAGACACACACACAAACATCTTGCCTTTTATATATATATATATATTATTGATTTTCTGCACTATTGTAAGAACGGCAACCTTGAAACTTCTGAATCTCGTTTCTTATGTCTTTGTCTATGAGTGTATCAAATTTGATTAAAATCGGACCACTCCTTCTGTAACCCGATTTTTTTGATTATCGATTTTTGATATTTATCGGGGGTACCTCAACACAAAACCTAGCTAAGAACACTTGCAGACGCTTATAGAACAACTGTGTAAATTTTCAAGAAAATCGGTTCAGCCGTTTCGGAGTCTATAGGTAATGAATACACACACACAGACAAAGTTCCATTTATAAATAAGTTTAGATTATTTTTTTCTCTTAATGTACTGAGAGTAGTTCTAATTTAATTCTTTATATATATATATATATATATATATATATATATAAAGAATTAAATTAGAACTACTCTCGAGATATATATATATATATATATATATATATATATATATATATATATATCTCGATTGTTTAATACTTAGTTTTTGGTCATAATAGGGTTAGACCAGTATACATTTGTATTAAAAAGTGTTCAATACAATTGTAGAACTTTTGAAATTATGACTAAATGCATCCACACTAAGAAATGCCTCTTAGGTCCATACAACCATGGATGAAAATGCCATAATCCATTTTAATTTAAAAATTGCATGTTCATAAATTCCCTGCTACGTGAATGTTCGAATAAAACACGGTTACAAGAGCGTTCTTAAAATGAAAAACGGTAAATGGTGAAATCAGTTATTAAAAATTGCCTGAAGACACCACTCATGGTAGAAACCTGGGTAGCGAAATAATTTAAAAATGGAAAATATATATATATATATATATATATATATATATATATATGTGTGTGTGCAGTGTAGATATAGAAGAATCCAAAGGAGTATCTTGAATATAAAGTGGTAGGATAACTTACGAAGTGAGCTCTAAATATATATGCTTCTAAATACATATTGAGCAAATATATGTAATTGTACAGTAAACTTTTCTGTAAAATAAAGACAGAAGCTGAAGTGTGTTCGCCTGAAATAGGCCTAAACTTCCACTTAACCATGGAATAATGTGTCTGTCTTAATTTTACATATATATATATATATATAAATTTTTATTATAATTTATAATATTAAGTTGATTTGATTTAGTCTTTATGCTACTTATCCTTCACTTTATGTTCTATGAAAAAACTTTTTTAGTTTGTGTTTGTGATTTCATTTAAAAACCCATAAGATTTAAATTGCAACATTGTCACTTACTGTTACACCTCATTTCCATTCAAATATGAATTTTAATCTTTAGAATAATTCTTCATTGGCTTAAACCTTTACTAACATCTCATTTGTTTTTTCTTGACTTTCCACTTCCTTCGTTTCATTGTAAATTTTCCTTATATTTCTTTCTTTTTGCTTTTTTTCTCTCTATTTTCTCTATAGTATTTCTCATGATTTCTTTTCTTTCCTTTTCTCGATTTCTTTTTTTCTTTTCTTTTTTCTCTTTTCTTTATTAAACCTTTTACTTTGGATGAGCATTTTCCCAAAACAGAAAGTGAAGTGATGTTCCATAAAATAGATTTTAAATAAAGTGTTTTTTACCATCATTACTAACTACCTGATCAGAAATCATTTTTTCAATGTTGAATCAAAATGTACAATTTTGTAGTCGTTATTTACATGTTCTAGTGTAAATGCTAAATTATATATATATATATATATATATATATATATATATATATATATAAAATGTCTGGGTCTCAAGTCATTTCAACTCTCTACCTCCCTTTACCCTTACAATCAAATTTCTCTTATCCATCATGACTGACTTTCTATTGGTTCACTGAGATAAACCCTCTGAAAATTCCCCATCTTAATTGTCTGGATTTCGTAAAAATTGTGTTGTTTTTAAGCTTCTATATATAATGATTCCTTACAGAAAAAATATTTCACTGCCTGACGAGGTGCTAATAAGATAGTACCGAAACACAACGGCTCTTGTGTTGCAGTAAACTATGTTTTTATTATAAACTTATATGGTAATATGTTTATTATATATATATATATATATATATATATATATATATATATGTAAATTCAGTGGAATAGTCATTTTCAACATGTCAGTTTAAGACATGCATTGTCAACCCTCTGCTCTCTAATTTTAATTAATTTACATTGAGCTCTCTATTGGATCAGTTTTAATATTTTAACGATATTACTAGGATCCTTCTGGATTATTTACCAACCCTATCCTGGGTTTGTACCACTGCCTATATATATATATATAGATATATATATATATACATATATATCCGAGTGAATACAGAATGAAGAAAGATTTTTACGACGTCCAAAACATTAATTTAAAACAGTGCTCAATATATAATATAATATATAGAGCTGTGAATATTTATTATAAATTATACTTTAGAACATGTACATAATTTTTTTTTATTTATATAAAAAAATTATGTACATGTTCTAAAATATAATTTATAATAAATATATATAACTATATATATTATTTAAGAAAGCCTGAAAATTTATTGACAATGACAAGGGATGTACTTTAAATTGTAAAGTTTGTGGATGGTAGTTAATTTTCTCTTATTAGTGGGGAAAGAAGGTCAAAGCCAAAGTTAGCCTGCTACGGTAGGTTACTGAAAATCTGCCATTCAGTGTAAATGTCAGGACAAACTAACTAAAAGCAGACAAAATTGAAAGATACAAAAAGTTAAGTAAATCAAAATTTACAGAAATGCATGGTACATGATTTAAACAACAAAGTCTATTGATTTGATTTAAGCTGTTTATAAGAATTTGATGGTTCAAACAAAGATACATTCTATGGATTATTATTTCTTAATTAGAATTATATTGAAGACTAAGAATAAATATATTCATGCAATTTAACTTTTTATTGGCTCAGAAATCTCAATGTCAATGATTTACAGTTGGTGACCTTTGGTGATCTTTTGACATTAAAATATTGAACCCACCTGTGTGTCATGATGTTTTTACTATGTGCAAGTTATCATTTGGAATTGAATAAAGAGTTCAGTTTGAAAATCTTAGAACAGAAAGTTATTATGATAATCATCTGAGGAAGGTTGCAGTATATAATGGTCGAAATAATGGCTATAACAACCAAGATAAATCAGTGTATAATTAAAAAAATAGTTAATGTTTGTTTTATCTTATTGTTATGAGGATGCATTTATATATGAAAATAGTATTAATAATGTCTAAAAAGTTGTAGTAAAGAACTCTATTCAGTCCTACTTGTTGATACAAAAAATTTTAATCCAGAAAAGAGTCGTAAAAATGAGGAAATTAAAAATAGAACATTTGGAAGATTGTAGAATGTTCCAGAGAATTTGAAAGGTTCTAGAAATATGCAAATTAGGTGTTAGCCCCTATGAAAATAGGTTTTGAGCATGGAGCAGTTAGTTGATAGCAGGATTGGTTGACCTCTACAGCTCCAGTTAAGATTCAGGATGTATATCCAGCCGAAAGAATCCCTAAGTTGATGACAAAAAAATAGAACTTGAAACAGTTGATAAAGGGATGTGCTGATCTCATCAGCACCGGTTTCGATTCAAGGAATTATATCCAGCTGAAAGAATCTCTCGAGTTGACGACAAACAAAAACCTGAAAGTTGTTAAAAGGATTTGCTGTCATATCAACTTTGGTAAAGATTTTAGGATCCATATCCAGCCAAAAGAATCTCACAGAAAAGTCCGAACAACTTAAACCTGAAACAGAACCTCATGGAACTATCTGGGTAAATACATATTTTTGCCTTTTTCATTGACCAAGCCAATAATTAATCTTTATATACACATTTAAAGATTTTCAAAAAGTATAACACTTAACTTCCCCACCAACTTAACTGGGTAAAGATATTTGACAACTTACTTTCCCCTCCTCCTCTTGTTGTAACACTTAACTTCCCTTTCTTTCCTCGTAACACTTCACCTGCCAGTATTAAACTCTATGTTTCTATTTGAATGCAAAACTGTATATTTGTAAATATTTTTTTGTGAATTAAATATTTGTCTGTATTTTAACTCTGAGTTTTGGTCCATCATTTTTATTTTCCTTTTGTTACACTAACACATTACATGTTATATGTAAATTCATGGTTGATGCCAGTATACCGGTCCTGGGCATGACAGTAAACTGCATCCGACAGCAAGGCCTCTGATTGGGAGGTTGTGAGGAGCTTGAAACCACCTTTTAATTGCTCTTAATCCCAGGTCCACCCTGACCTGGAGTGGTAGTACCCGTTAGGGTCCCAACTATGGGCAAACAGTTAATCCCCAAACTGGGGTTAAAACACTATGAAAGTATAATAATACACGTTTATAGAAATGTATACATAAAAATAGACTTTTATAGAAAAATATACATTTTTGAAGGAAAAATATTACCAACAACACATTTTTGAAGAAAAAATTATTACCATAACACATTTTTGAATATAAAACTAGAAGACATTTTCAGTTTCCTAAAATAAAAAGAACAAAAACAAAAAATTTTCATTAAAATCTGACTAAATCAACCTTCTCACTATAGTCAGTTAAGTGCCATACATGATACATGCTTGGGCGATCATGTCTCAAAAGAGACATGACTGACTGGACAGAAGATTATCTCGCAGTAGGTTGCCATTACTTTCTGTGGTAGACTGGTTGCCAACAAAGGCTAAAGAACCCAATCTGTCCTGTTATTTAACCTATAACTGGAGGGAAGAGATGGATTAATACCGTTCTCAAGGGAATTTGTGCATAAGTGAATGCAAGAAATTCAACTGTAATTCGAACTCGACTCCCTGATTCCTCATTCCGAGCCAATGTCCACTGCATGACAACACCCACCCACTTCTCACTATAACCAAACATTAAAAAAATACCTTGAAAACCTAACTTTTTGGCACTAAATAACCCACAGAGGTTGATATGCCATTAAACAAAACTCAAACTCAGGCTCAGCTGCTAAACCACACAGGAACCATTATTATTGGCTATTCATTGATGCTTGTAATAAATGTAAACAAGTTCTTGAAGGAGCTAAGTCCCTGTATACTGTGAGAACAAGACACTACATTGCATCTAATAGCTTTGACTCTCATGATTACTCGCAGCTCTGTAATAGTAAGGTCTCTATTTCTCCTGTCTTCAATCAATTTGAGGTGTTCACATCCTCTGCTGATAAAGCTGAACGCTTTGCCCGTAAATTCTCCTGAAATTCTACTCTTGACTCATTTGGAGTATCCCTGCTGAAGTTTCCACTTAGAACTGAGACTCCGTTGAGCGATTAGGATCTCTTACCTAGATCCCCCACATACCCATTGATATCCCTGTAATAGTCATTAAGAAGTTTGCTCCTGAACTGGCCCCACTGTTCACTTTAAATTGTATAATAAATGCCTTGCTGCCTCCTGCTTTCTTAGTTGCTTCAGTTATCAACTGTGTTCCAGTTTTTAAGAACTCCTTTGAGCCATCCAACATTTTCAACTATCTGTCTATTAGACTTTTGTCACTTTTTGGCAAACTCCTAGAGTTCCTAATCAATATTGAATTGATTCACCATCTCTCATCGATATGGCTTTCATTTCTTTAGAGTAACTGCTGAAAAAGAAAACTGTTAGCATAGAATTTATGGTTATATAAATTGATGAGATCCCCAAAAAAGATACAGGGAGGCAACCACTCCGGGTCAGGGTGGACCTGGGAACAACAGCAATTAAG
Organism: Ascarosepion bandense; assembly: GCA_037127315.1. Classification (NCBI taxonomy): domain Eukaryota; kingdom Metazoa; phylum Mollusca; class Cephalopoda; order Sepiida; family Sepiidae; genus Ascarosepion; species Ascarosepion bandense. The sequence goes on along the minus strand of JBBBDQ010000501.1, from coordinate 6,922,492 downwards.
AGGTGGTTCCATGCTCCTCACAACCTTTAAATCAGAGGCCTTGCTGCCAGATGCAGTTTACTGTCATGCCCAGGACCACTTACATTTATTACAAGCATCAATGAATAACCAATAATAGTGGTTCCTGTGTGGTTTAGCAGCTGAGTTTACTGTCATGTCCAGTAATAAATGCAGAAAGAGTCTATCATGCTCTCGATAAAAATGGTGAAGATTGGGCAGTAACTTTGGATATCTTGAAAACTTTTGACAGGGTTTGGCCTACAGGTCTTCTCCAAAAGCTGAAAAGTTATGGTGCTATCCAGTCTAATTTTTGAATTGATCTAGTCTTTCTCATTAAATCAGGAAATGAAGGTTATCTAGATCAAATCAGGAAATGAAGGTTATCTAAATCCTTTTGTACTAATGTGGGTATCCCCCAGGAATTCATCCTTGGTTTTACTTTGTTTTAATTTTCATTAATGACCTTCCCAATGATATCGGTTTTCAACTTGGCAACTATGCTGATGATACAACCATTTACTTCTGACTCGATAGTAAGGCTGATCAATTCTATAAGATCAAAATGGCAGCCAATGTTCAAAACAATCTCAAGTCTGTTGTTAACTGGGGCAAAAGCAGTCTTATTAATTTTGATGTCTTCAAAACTAAACTTCTCTTCATTAACCATATGAGAGGCCCCTCTCAGACATTCATCAGCATGGCTGATACTAACCTCCAGGAAAATGACTCGTTGCACCATTTTGGGCTAATGTTCTCAATTAACAAGAAGTAAAAGAGAATATTGAATTGATTGTAGGTCACCTGCTAGGAAAGTTGGTTTACTGTATTGTGTAAAAAATGTTTCTCTCCAAAATCTATCTTTTACATCTCTATAAGTCTACCATTCATCCATGCTTAGAATATTGCTGCTATATATGGTCTGGTGCCCCTGCTATTTAACTTGAGCTCCTTGATAACATCCAGAGAAGAATCAGCAATATTATCCAGCCATGATATGGTAGCTCAGCCTCAGTCATTTTCCCACTGTAGAATCACTTCTACATGCATGTACATACCTACATACATATCACCATGCACACATGTTCATACACATATACCCACACACACTTACGTGAGGGCTGCACATGAAACTTTCTTTTTTCCCACGTTTATTAAGAAATATATAAACTGATTTCCACACATGCTTAGCCAGTTGGAGGCTGTTAGTTGGAGCATGATGTCTGAATGCTGTTCGTTCCTTCCAACTCACATACTGAGCTAATGGCATTCAGCAATTAGCCACATAAAATGTTTCTCTCTATCTTATAAGTACATTTCAATACATGTATAAATATATTCACTACTATTCAGTACAAACATATTATTTCCTTTTCAAGAACTTTTCCAGCATGAATATTGAGACAATATCTTTAATATCTAAGAAAGAACTCTATTCACGACATCTTGCATTCGCAAATTATTCAGTTCTGTAACTTTACTTAATACAATGTTGTTGTATTCGTTACACTATGCCTCGAGTTATTTTATTTATAAATGTAGTGGTTTGGACAACCAACCTACTTTTCACTGTTGAAATTACTATCCCGACGGTCAGTCTACTACATATTGGTACCCAATTTGTCCAGTCCACAACACCATAAGGTTGCCTCCCTGTATCTTTTTGATAACCTCATTAATTTACAGCTGAACAAGTTAAATGTAACCATGAATTCTATGCTAACAGTTTTTTCTGTACTTCTTCCATATATAGCTCCCTTCCAGCTCTATGATTTCCAGAAAACTTTAATCCCCTCAAATTTAAATGCAATGGTAATTGCTATCTATTGTTCTCCTGATTACTCTCTTTTTCTCTTCTTGCTCCTTAGTAATATTTCTGTTCTTAATTCTTCCAAATTCTGTAACACTTGAGTCTTAGTGGCTTCACTGCCTTGCAAAGGATGAAATCATAATATATAGTTTCCCATTTACAGTTACTCTTCTATCCACACACACATGGCCGTGCTGCGTTTTTTCAGTGTTGAAAAGCAGACGATCAAAAACAGAATAATGGAATGTATGTTGATAAAGTTTTTTGCTCCTTGTCTGAATCAGTAAGTTAAAAACTGATATTTCTCGCACACTATATGCCACATTCCTTCAGGTTGTGGGCAATCGTGCTTCTTCACCACTATCTTTTTTTCCCCATTATTTAGAGAGAGGAAAGAAAAAAAAAAAAAAAGAAGTCGCCGGAAGTGACGTCATTCTTGCAGCAAAGTTCGACCAACATGGCTGGTAAGCACGAACGAAACTCGATCGTGTTAGATTATCACAACACGCTTCTTCGTCAGTCAGATCTTAATTTACTTGACCAACCAAATTGGATAAATGACAACATCATTGGATTCGTCTTTGAGTAATTATTACTATTTTTGTTTCTTAATTCTTAACAGTTTGACATTTCACACAACAATAACATTTTTTTTTTACTAACATTTCAGTTCACTTGTCGTAGGTTTGTTTATTCTTGCTGCATTAACAATTAGTTGTGTGAAATGAAATGTGTTCTCTTATTTTTATTTTTTTTTAACAAATGCATAAAAATAATTAACTTCATTGTCATATAGAGGTATTTTTTGTTTGTTTCCATGTAATTTGCAAGAGTAATTTTTAACTCCGAATCCCATTCAAAAGAAAAAAAAACCCCAAAAAACAACATGTTTTTAAAATTTTAAAGTGACAAATTTAACGGAGACGAACACTGAAGATGCAAAAATACTGGAAATATATCTTGTTACCTTGCATCAGATTTTTTTATTAAAAAAATATGGTTGGAATATTGTCCATTGTGAAGTTCGGTCTTATTCTGTATCTGACATAAGGCCACATTTTAGGAGCTCTCAATAAGGACAACTAGGTACATTCACTAATTTTCGTTACCTAAGGTTTTTAAAATGGATTTTTATTTTTAAAAATGAAATTGAAAAGGCATTTTTGAAGTTTTCTTTTTGCTTTGAAATTGAAAGCTAAATTATTTTATTTACTTACTATTTTCCAGTTCCAGTAGGAAGCAAAGTTGTGTTATAGAAAGAAATTATAATTGAGAATTTTTTGGGGTCGCTTTTTCAATTCACACATTCGTAAGTAGGTTAATTCTCGGTTTCAAAAATTTTCTCTAAGAATATACTTTTCTGAAATTTTGAGAAATATTAGCCGAGTTTAAACCTGATTTGAAACAAGCATTACTATATTTTTACTTTTCAAGTTGAAAATAAAAATAAAAAAATGTTTTTTTTTTAAACTAGCATTGATTTTCCTATGGACCTTTTCTCGTCAATCAATAAACACTGATTTAAAAATATACATAGTGTTAATATACACCAAGATTTTCTAAAAATAAAGACTTCACTTCAACAATAATTTGTTGTGTTGTGAATAAGTTATGAAAGTTTCATTTAAAAATTCAACAATTATTTGATTTTCTTCAAGAATTTCCTAATCAATGTTTTTCACCTGAAAAAAAAAAAAAAGAAGCGCAACGAAAACACACACACACAAAAAAAAAACGTTAAGACGACCGCTGATACAAAAACAAAAAAAAAAACGCAAGATTTTTAGCAAAAATTTCGAAGTTTTGAGAAAGAATTTAAAAATTTAATTTAATACTGGTAAATTTTCCTTTTAGGTCCCGAAGGCTTTTATCCCTTCAAATTTTTCCAAAATAGTCTTGTCCGTGCAAATGTATATGCCGAACTCAAATCAACAATTATTGAAGAAACCTACCTTTTTTGATGTTAACGACCAGAAAAAAAAAAATCGGACTTCTTCTCGTTCTCTTTGTCACACACTACCGGCATTGTGATATGTTATTTGCTGCTGAATGACTTTAGGCGTAGGAAGCTAATTTCGGCCTATTTAATTCCTTTATTGAAAAGTCTTTGAAGAAATTACTACGCGATTTATTTTATTTTTTTTTTTCGGAACTCAATTTCAGCAAAAAGTTGCGTGTATGCGTTTTTTTTTTTTGTAATTAATTTAAGAAAGTTGTGTGCACTTAATTTGAGAAGAAAGTTAACTATCGCCCGGTTCACACTCCACCCACATCTATTGAACAGGTGAAGAGGCTCATCCCTTGTTTCCTGTTTAGGATGCGGTTTCCGGTTTTCTCTTTTCCAATCTTTTCACTCTTTTCCTTATTTTTTATTTTTTTTTCAATTGGAGTAGATAGACTAAACTATCCCCCGGTTCACACTCCACCCACATCTATTGAACAAGTGAAGAGGCTCATCCCTTGTTTCCTGTTTAGGATGTGGTTTCCGGCTTTTTCTTTTCCATTCTTTTTTCCCTTACGTAGCCCCCTGCGCATCAGTGGCGTTACCGCCTTGCTTGGGGTGATATGATTAAAAAAAAAAAAATATATGAAAATAAGTGATAATTGTAGTTTTACTTAATTTTTTCCAATGAAAGTTAACTTTCAAATATATGAAAATATAGATTTTTTTTTTTTTTTTAAAGTTAACTTTAAGGTTAAGTAAAACTACACTTATCACTTATTTTCATATATTTGAAAGTTAACTTTCTTCTCAAATTAAGTACCAAAAAAAAAAAAACAAATTAATTACTAAAAAAAGAGGAAAAAAGAACATGCAAATACATGTAACTTTTTGCTGAAATTGAGTACAGAAAAAAACGTGTAGTAATTTCTGCAAAGAATTTACAGTAAAGGAAGTAAATAGGCTAAAATTTTCTTCTTACACCTAAAACCATTCAGCAGTGAATGTAAGCCAATAATGGAGGCAAAAAGATAGAGAAGAAGTCCGATTTTTTTTTTCTGGTCGTTTACATAAAAAAAGGTAGGTTTCTTCATCATTTAATTGTTGATTTGAGTTCAGCATATACATTTGCATGGATATAAGGCTAGTTTAGAAAAATTTGAAGGGATAAAAGCCTTCGGGACCTAAAACAAAAATTTACCAAATACTTTGGTCTTTCTTCTTAAAACATCTTCTTGACGATAAAACTTTTTTAAAACCTTTAACAATGCTGTTTTTTCAGTGAAAAAAGTAGCCAAACTGTATTTATTTGATAACTTTATGAGGCTAAACTGCATCGTGTATTATAAAGATTCTTACTTCAACATGGAGATGTACAAAGGTCACATAATAATTACATTGTACGAAGCTTGAAAAAACAAGTTTGATCAACTTTCAAAGTGTCTGCGATTGATCAATTCAATTCAGTATTTCTGTTTTTTTATGTGCATTTTTTTCCAAGTATTTTATTAATTTTTTTTTTATCGACCCCCCTCCCCCCCAAAAAAATGTCATCTAGAAATTACAAAAAAAAAATGTACAAAATCTTTTTGCTGAAAAGTTTCAGGAGGAAAAAAAAATGAACCAAAAACTACTTATTTGCAAAATTTCTTATAGAATTGGTTTATTATTACAAATAATGTATTCAAGTTCATGAAAAAAATATTTTTCTAAATCATTTTAAGAAATTATTTCAGGTTAAAAAACCTTTTGACGGGTACCTTTTTCTTTTGTTTCTTTTTGCTATTTTTCTCAAAAAAAATCTTAATTATTAAAAAAAAATATTTTGAAAGTGTGTAAGCATTTAGAAATAAAATCCTATGGAAATATCTCAATGGTAGAGCATTAAATTTACTCTTAGGTTCATGTTACAATTGTTACCAGAAAAACATCATATTTCTGAATCTTTCTTCCTTTGTTTCAAATTTTCTCTTATATATTTACTCATTAATTTATTGTTTCTTACCTTGAAGGTAGATTGAGACTTGATAATTTGAAACCTATTTTTGAAAAATAGGTTTAAACTTTAATAGGAGTAGATAGGTTTATCTATCATCTGGCTCAAACTTCTTCCATATCACTTGAACATGATATCACTTGAACATGAGTAGCAGTTCATCCCTTGTTTCTTGTTTAGGATATGGTTTACTTGCTCTTTCGTTTAAAACTATCCTAATGTGTTGGTGATCGAACTAGCCAGTGCCTGTGACTTTACATTGTGAAGGTACTGGGTTGGCAGTTTGTTGGCTGTTGCTGCTTCCAACTGGTCATTAGGAGCTCAGTCTTTGGCAGGCTTAAGTTGCTCTGAGTGAGAGTTACATTAATATCAGGGTATTTGAAGTATTATGCATGGGTAGGTATCCCTGCATGTATTTCTGGTGGGCAACCCTGAGGCCACACTTTGATCTGTTCTCAGCCATGCCCTGGCTGGTTTGCATTGCCATTGATGATATAGTGACAATTACAGTGGTCTTTTCTCTCTCTACTCAAAACGAAACTCATGGCAAACACAACAAAAAGAAATACAACTAAATCAGTAACCCCCTCCCTGCCGTCTTTCATTAATATTTGTGGCATTTGTTCCAACTTCTGCAGTGTGGAATCTTTCCTCTTGGAACATTCACCAGATAGCTTTGCCCTTTGGGAAACTAACTTAAACTCTTTCATTGCCAGCAATGAATTATTGGTTCCAGGCTATCTTCCCCCTTTGTGAAAAGATTGCAGCATTTACATGCATGGCCTTGGTGTTTACATTTGGAATAATCTTCCTCTGTCTTTCATCTCTTTTTCTTTTATTGCTCCCTGATACTCTTCCTAGGACTGCAGTATGGAAAAGGCGCTTTCTATCCATTGTGCTCATCATGACACATGGCTGAAACATTCTTAAGATACTAATGTTGCTGGTATTCATACATTAAATTTTTCCATTGCCAAATCACTTATTCAAATCATGGACTTCCCCACTCATTTCCCTAACAAAATTGAGCAATGGGCTTCTCTACTTGATTTAATTATTACCTCCTCTCCCCACTCTTGCTGAGCTTTGCAATACTGCCCTCTTGATAACTTTGACCTCTACTGGTATGTAAAACCATAACTAAAGTAAGACAAAAATATTTCAATGGAAAAAGCTTAAAAGAAATTTTAAAAAATACATACGCAAATGAAATATACAGCTTTCTCAAAGAAATAAAGATCCTCAACAAAATATAATACTTTCAAATATTGTATATGTAAATGTATACATATGTATATACATATACTGTTAAATATAAGAGACAACGAATGTCTATTATGTTTAATCATGAGCTGTTCTAAACATCGTATTTTGGCTTTAATTCCTGTTTGGCTGTGTGCATTTGACATTTAATGAGGTTCCATTGAGAACGTTTCATGATTAAACATAATAGACATTGTCTCTTATATTTAACAGTATATGTTTATAAAATTATTTATATGCACATGCATATGTGTCGGTATGCAGATATGCAATCAGAAACAATCACAAGATAAAGCAATTTATAAAAAACAGAAAACAGATCATAAAACCCAACAACCTCCCAACCTTTTATACAAAATAACTACCCTATATACATAAATAAACAAGGCTTCAATATAAAATGACCCAAATAGGAGTTGACATGCCGTAAAATCCAATAACCAAACCTCTCTGTAGTAGCTCTTGATAGTTCCAGTCATCTATTAAACAGGAACCCCCTATCCATAAGACCTCTTTCTGTTACCACCGTGCTGATTAGGATTCACTCCATCATTTTATTCATCATGCCCCAGGGACTGACATCTTCAACCTCCCAATTGAAAATTGTGCCACTGAGGTTTCTACTTGGGCCAAAGCTGGCATTGACACTTTCATTCCTTCTTGGAAATACCAGGTGTAACCTCAGTTCTCTCCATGGTTCACACCAGCATGCTTGGCTACTCAGTGACAGCTCTCATCATAAAAGGTGCCTATTTGTTACTGCTTGTAATAAATTCAAGTGAATCTTTGAATAAGCAAAGTCCTTGTTTGCCGAGAGAATGAGGCCCTGCATATCTGCTAACATCTTTGACTTGTGATTACTGGTGGCTCTGCAATTTCCTCCCCTTTTCAATCATTAACATCTTTGACAAAGCTGAATGTTTTGCCCATAAATTCTCCTTAAACTCTACTCTTGACTCATCCCTGCTGAACTTCCCACTTAGAACTTAGTCTCTGTTGAGTGATATGCATATAAACCCTTCTATGGTTTCTGCTATCATCTCTTACCTAGATCCCCCACAAAGCATGTAGAACCGATAATATCCCTGTAATAGGCATTAAGAAGTTTGCTCTCAAACTTACCCCATTTTTTCTAAATTGTATAATAAATGCCTTGCTACCTTCTCCTTTCCTTCCTGCTGGAAGTTAACACATCACTCAATAAGTCCTGAGCCTGACATATAGATAGTGCTACTAATAAGAAATCCATGTGATTTTTATGAAGGATTGCCCTTCAAATGGCACATGACAAAATTTGGGCCCAATCGAATAATTTAAGTGAAGTTGCAAATTTTCAAAACAATGGAAAAATTTGAATTTTGTGTTGATAAAGCATTGCTTTCTGATGGGAAAAAATATTGTTCAAACAAAGCAATGGCTTGGTAAGTGTTATTTGGACTCTGCTCCATTGGGAACAATGGTTAAGAGGTGGTATACTGACTTTAAAGGCAGTCATATAGACACATATGATGCCGAATGCTCAGGTTGCTGAAAATCGGCAGTCCTCCTGGAAAACTCCAAAAAAAAAAAAAAAATCCACAAACTCGTTTTGGTCAATCATAAATTGAAGTTGCTTGAGATAGCAGGGTAGCTGACCATATCAGAAGACAGCATATTCACCATTTAGCATTAACATTTGTCAATGAGAACACTGTTCAAAGTGGGTGTTGTGTTTGCTCAGTCGATCAAAAACAACGTGTTGACTATTCAGAGCGTTGTTTGCAACTGTTTCAACGCAACAAGAAGTTTTGCGTAAATATGTGACACTGGATTAAACATGGATCCACCACTTAACTCCGGAGTCAAATCGGCAGTCAGCTGAGTGGACAGCAACAGATAAAAGCCGTCCAAAGTGACCAAAGATGCAAGCATTAGCAGGCAAGCTTTTGGCCTCCATATTTTGGGATGCGCAAGGTATTTTGTTCATCAATTACCTTGAGAAAAGAACCATCAATAGCGAATATTATATAGCATTATTGGTGCATTTGAAGGAAGAAATTGCCAAAAAATGGCCACAAATGAAAAAGAAAAAGTGATCATTCACCAAGACAACTTGCACTGTGTCACAAATCAATCACAACAATGGCAGAACTATATGAATTTCACTTTGAATTGCTTTTGCATCCACCCTGTTCTCCAGATCTGAACACCAGCAACTAATGGCTGTTTGCAGACCTCAAAAGAATGTTCCAGGGAAAGAGATTTGGCTCCATTGAAAAAGTGATATCAGAAACTGGGGCATATTTTGAGGCAAAAGTCAAATCATTCTACAAAAAATGCATTGAATTGTTAGAGAAGCATTGAACTTATAAGGAGACTATGTTAACGAATAAAGTCAAATTTTGCCTAAAAGTTGTTGTTTTATTAGTTAGGCCCAGGACTTGTTGTGTAATGTGTTAATATCTGTTGTTCCAATTTTTCAGAACTCTAGTGAGTCATCCAACTCTTCCAACTATTGGCCTATTAGCCTTCTACCTCTTTTTGGGAAACTCCTAGAAGCCCTTATCAATGCTGAATTGGTTCATCATCTCTCGTTGCAGGGCCTTTTCTCAGACAAGCAATATGGCTTTGGCTTCTCCAAGTCAACTGTTGATGCACTGACAATAATTGCGGAAAGTGTCTATCATACATGATGAATCCCTGGCAGTAGCATTGGTCATCTTGAAAGCCTTTGACAGGGTTTAGAATGCTGGTCTTCTTTACAAGCTGAAAAATTATGTTGTCTCCAAACACATTTTTGAGCTGATCCAGTTTTTCCTATCAAATTGTGAAATGAAAGTCATCTTGAACAGCTGCTTGTCTAGATCCTTTTGTACTAACACGGATGTCTCCAATCCTTGTTCATACTTTGTTTATAATTATCATTAATGACCTTCCTGATGACATCAGTGCTCAAATTGGCATCTGCACTGATGACACAACTGTTTACTTCTCTTTTCATTGTAAGGCTGATCAGTCTGACAAGGTTAAAATGGCAGCTGATGTCCAAAACAATCTCAAGATTGTTGTTAATTGGGGCAAAAGATGGCTTGTCACTTTTAACACATCAAAAACTAAACTTATCTCCATTAATCATCTGAGAGACCCCTGTCTGCCTTCCGTCAGCATGGCTGTTGCTCACCTTTAGGAAAGTGACTCCTTGCACTTTCTCAGGCTAACATTCTCAGCTGACTTGAAGTGGAACAACTATATTAAGTCTATTGCTAGGTCTGCTGCTAACAATGTTGGTTCACTCTGTTGGGCGAGACAATTTTTCTCTTCAGAATCTATCATAGATATCTTTAAGTCTACTATTCGTTGATGTTTAGAATATTGCTACCACATATGATCCAATGCTGCTGCTGCTGTTTACATTGAGCCCCTTGATAAGATCCAAAAAAGAATCAGTAATATTATTGGTTCTGAACTGGCAGCTTGGCTTTAATCATTTACCCACTGCTGTAAGGTTGCTTCTTTGGGCCTTTTTTATAAATGCTTTCATGATAATTGTTTGGATAAGCTTTTTGTTTTGGTATCTAGACTTTATGAATTTAAGTTCAATATAAGACCACTGTCAATATCACATCAATTTACAGTTCGGTTGGCTAGTTGTAGCTGTAAGTTCTGTTTGTTTACTTTTGCTTCTTGTTTATGAAACCCCCTTCCAACTCCATGCTTTCTGGACAACTTTAATCTGCAGAAAAAAAAATCTAAATGCAATGTTAATTGCTATCTGCTGTCCGCCCTGATTACTCTTTTCTTTTTCTGCTCACTAATAGGATGTGTGTTGTGGTGCAGTGGATATCAGCTCGGAACGAGAAATCGGAGAGCTGAGTTGAATTCCAGTTGAATTCCTTGCATTCACTTACGCGCAAATACCCTTGGGAAAGGTATTAATCCATCTATTCCTTCCAGTTATGGGTTAAATAACAGGACAGATTGGGTTCTATAGCCTTGGCTGGCAACCAGTCTACCGCAGAAAGCAATGGCAACCTACTGCGGGATAATCTTCTGCCCAGTCTAGACATGATCGCCCAAGCGTGTTTCACGTATGGCACTTAACTGACTGAATAATGTTTCTCATTCTAATTCTTTCACACACTGTAACCTTTTGTATTTTAGTGTCTTTACTACCTTGCTTCAGGTGATACTGATTAAGAAAAAAAAAATCGTTACCCTCTTTAAAAAAATTTGCAAAAATTCATGTGTATCCAATTTAAACAAAATTTTAATTACTTATTCAATATTAATGAATGAATTTGTATACTGAATAGTTAATCTTGAAAATCAAGGGGGTTGTTTCGCCTCTCTTCCCTTTTTTTGATATCTTGTGTGGACTTTTTTTAATTTGGAGGTGTTTGAAATATTTTTTACAGTTATGAAGAAAATCCTTAAAGATGTTATTTCACTAAAAAAAAAAAAAAGTATACAATATGAAGTGTGACTGAAAATTTGTCCTTAAGCGTCCCTAAAACTTGAAAAATAAATTTTTGTTTTTGAGAGTTGGTGCTTAAATAATAAAAGAAAAACATTAGAATGGACAGGAAAAAAAATCTGTACTGAATAATGAATATTTTAATATTCATTTACATTATTTCAACTGTTGTCCTCATTTTTGTTGGCATATTCACAATGTTTCAGCTGAGTGGAATTTTTAACTGGACCTTTTATTTTATTTACTGGGGTAGATTGTTCTCATTCTATGAGTCATGTTGCTTCCATATACCTCAGTTATCTCCATTTAACTCAACTCTTAAGTTAGTTGATGTGCGTTGTGGTACAGTGGCTATCGACTTGGAACAACAAATTGGGGAGCCGAGTTTGAATTTCAGTTGATCTCCTTGCATTCACTTACGCACAAATACCCTTGGGAAAGGTATTAATCTGTCTCTTCCCTCCAGTTATGGGTTAAATAATAGAACAGATGGAGTTTTTAACCTTGGCTAGCAACCAGTCTACCACAGAAAGCAATGACAACCTACTGCGAGATAATCTTCTGCCCAGTCAGTCATGGGGTTTTTAACCTTGGCTAGCAACCAGTCTACCACAGAAAGCAATGACAACCTACTGCGAGATAATCTTCTGCCCAGTCAGTCATGTCTCTTTCATGATCGCCCAAAGTATGTATCACATATGGCACTTAACTGACCAAGTTAGTTGTTCACCTTTGCTGTAGCAAAGTATTGAACTCTAAACTTTTTGGATCATGTCATTGGATCCAACCAATACCTTTATCCACGAGGACACATCGTCCATGACACATGGCAATCACCTGAAGAAGGTAGGAGCATAGAACAGCCAAAACATTGTGAATATGACAACAAAGATGAGGACAACAGTCCGAGTAATGAAAATAATTAAAACACATTATCTCAGAAATATAGACAAACATTATGATATTTATTTAAAAAAGTTACTTGTAATTTTTCAGTGAGATTTTGAAATTCATCCCATTGCTATTTGTAATAAAAGTTTTTTTTTATTAAAATAAATGTTTGAAGAATTAAAATATGTAAAGTTTAATGCCGTTTTTGATAAAAGAATGTAAAGTTTTTATTATTATTTTAGCAACTGTTAGATTATTTTTTATATGGAAGTTCAAAAAAGAAATAATTTCAAAGGATCTCCTTCACTTGGGACTTAAACTCAACCCAGACCTTATACATATGATCTATTGCTAAAGATGCTGGAAAAGTTTGGATTTATTTGGTTCCTTGAACTGCTCCAGTAACTCCTCATGCTATTCTCTACCGTTACAAGAACTAAGTCAGGCTTAAAGTGGGCATGAGTGGCCCACTCTTCACTTTCCAGTTTTGATAGTCCAAAAGCATCTCTGCATCCTTGTGGGTGATGAATTATTTCCTACCCTACAACCCCTTTGCCCAGAGATGAAACACTGCAAGCCTCTCACTGCTTTATTGTTATATCCATGGAAAGTGTTCAGATGAACTCCATTCCTTAGTAACCTTCATGTCACACACATAACGAACCACTCTTACATCTCACTAATGAAATATGAAGAGAGTAAGTTCCACTCAAGCAGCTTCTTCCCACAATGTATTTTTAAGCATAAATACCAATTTTTTGTTTATTGCACTGCTAGTGTTCCATATTTTATTTTCAATTTTGACATATTTTTGAAGTCAGTGATGAAATTGGAAAAAACACTGATGTTGATCTATGACATTAAAGGTTATCATGCTTAAAAAACATATTCATTGGCAAAAATTATTTTTTTAAGCATTTTTAAAATTGGTGCTTACATTTTTCATTTATAATAGCAGGTTAATGAATCAATGTGTAATGAGTGAACATGCTAATGTTTTAAAAATTCCTAAAATATTTATTTATGTACAGAAATGTATTTTTCTTCTCATATGGATTAGCTTTAGGTGATTATCTTACAAATAAATCCAAAATCTAACTTCAAAGAAAACTTAAATTATCCAAAATGTGTTTTTCAAGTTTTTTAGGAATTCAATCGTTATCTTTTGTCATAATCCTGTTGTTCTCTTGTCTGAATTTTTTTTCTTTCTTTCATACTTAGTAACCACTTCAAACTTAGAGGCTTTATTGACTTGCTTGAGATGAAATGATTAAAATAAACTGTTCATGGCAGTATCTGATGTATTAAAAAAAACAAACACGTTGCAAATATTAACAATAAAATATTAATTTAAAAAATGTTTCAAATAGAATTTTTGCATTAAAGCCATTTATATAGGGTATCCATAAAGTTCGTGTGCACTTTAAAAAAATTATAACTTTATTTGTATAAAATAATTTTGTAAACTTTTGTGGCACAGTGCGACTGTGGGCCGGATAAACTGACATTGTGGATCCGATCCAACCCACGGACCATAGTTTATTGATACTTGTTCTAATCTAACAATAGGGTCAAATAAATTTCCAAACTACTTTCATTTTTGTTGTTGTTTTTTAATTTGTTTCGGCCAATCTATTCTTCAGTCATCATCAGAGGTACATTGTAGCAGGTGGTCTTTAATGGCTTTTTTTCTTTTTCTCAACTAGAACCTCATACTAAAACAAGGCAAACATCTCGTGTATTAATAGACTCGACAATTGAAAGACAAATTCTTTCATAAGAAAGTAGGCATATATGCTGACGACACTACAGTTTACTCTAGCATCCATCAAAAATCTGCTGAAGCTGACAAAGTAAACCTCACTGCCAAGCTTGAAAAGGACCACCAATCCATAGCAGACTAGTTTAAGAAATGGCTCGTGAATTTTAATGCTTCCAAAATGAAGCTGCTATCTATTAACCATCACAATGACTCCTACCAACCCATTAGCATGGATCAGGCTAGTCTCCCTGAAAGCAAAACACTGTGCCTCCTCGGCTTAACTCTCACAACAGACCTCAAGTGGAATGACTATATAGAATCCATAGCTAAATCCGCTGCTAAGAAAGTCGATTCTCTGTGTAGATCCAAGAAGTTTTTTCCACCCGAAACAATCCTGCACATACATAAATCTACCATCTGCCTGTGCATTGAATACTGCTGCCATATCTAGTCGGATGATCCTGCTATCCACCTAGGTGTCCTTGACAAAATCCAACGGAGAATCTAATGTGATAGATCCTGACTTGGCAGCTCAGATACAGTCACTTTCTCACTGGTGCAATGAGGCTTCCCTGTGTCTCTTCTACAAATACTTTCATGGCTTCTGCTCAGATGAATTTAGCTCACTGGTGCCCGCTATATCTAAATTTACTTGAGCCACAAGATTAGTAACAACTAGGTCCCACCCTTTTACTGTGAAACCAATAAGTTGTAAATGCAAGTTCTACTCTAGCAGCTTTTCTCGCACTTCCCGCCCATGGAATTCCCTTCCAATTACTTGCTTCTTTGACAACTACAATCACCAAGAATTTAAATGTCAATAGTCATCTCTTATCTCACTAACCTGCATCCTCTCTCTCTCATTCTCCTTTCTCCGTCCACCCCACTCTCATCAGTATTTTCATCCTTCTCTTATCCACTTCCTGACACCCCCTATAACCTGTCAGTTTTTCTTATAACTTTCCTCCTATGTAACCCTCTGCAAAACAGTAGCAATAAAATACCTTTCTTGGGGCGATATGATTATAAAAAAAAAACAAAATGAAATCCTTTGTTAGTTTCGATCCACAGTAGGAATGACTGCAAAACACTTCCTGCTCACATTTTATAGGCAGAAACACACAAATGCATGCTGAGATTTTGCTATTCGCTTGTTCGAACTATGCTCTTCTGTGCTAACACCAATTCTTAGTTTATGAACTTTTTGCCATATTACTGTTGCTTTGCCTTGCATAAATTGTTTACTTACTTTATATTAATTTTTGCTTTGTTCCAGCTTATTGCAAACTTTGTCAGTTCTGTTTGTTGGACAGTTCTGTTACTTATTATGCAGTTGACAATGGCTACTCTACACTTTTTCAATCAAATTTATTTGTTACATATTATCTGAGTTGGTGCTTAATTTCCTGAAGAAGTGTATTTTTATGAAACAGTAAAAAATATGCAAACTGGCTAGCAAAAGAAAAATAGACATTGTTTTTATAAATATTTGATTGTTGTTAAAGTTAAGAATGCAAGCAAAATTTCCTGTGTCAGGAAAATATTTGATATTTTTGAAATCAGCGTAGCTAAAGTCAGATAATATGAGCCTTGAAATGGGGTAAACAATGTGCTAAAAGATGATGTAATCGCTTCTATAAGAGACTGATTATTAGTAGTCAGTCGGTCCGTGGGCATTTGAGATCGGAACCCAGACCAAGAAAGACACAGGGAAAACCGGACAAGCACGGCCTCTGGCTGACTGTGCATGTGTGCTGGAATCTCTGACTTCACCTCCTACTTTAAGCCATGTCACCTGAAAAATAAAGAAAATGTTGTAAACTTTAATTTATATATACGTGTTATGGTTGTAATTTTATGAAGTGAGAATATCATCATTTTATCAGCATGAAAAAGGCAAGCAATTTTTATAAGAGAGAAGATATGATTTGGGACCCTGTTGCTGAATTAATAATCGTCATTCTATTAAGAGTATACAGCAAATAATGTCGTTTTGGTTGCAGTTTAATTTTCATCATTTTGGTATAGAGTATATAATATGTAAGTCATTTTAACGAAATAATCGTTTGTGACAAAATGACATACAACATATTTTCATATGGAAAAGGTGTCACTGAAATCTGAAGGTGCACTGGAATAGTAAAAGATGCATTTTAAAAACTAAGGAAAATATTAAGAAACAGGAAAATTTTGTTAGAAAATAGTGCTGAATTGTTGTGTAATATCAATCCTCCAATGTGGTAGTGAATTCAGTACAATTTTCTTAGAGATGAAGAAGAGACTTGAGGTAACAGAAATGTGGTTCTACAAAAAGGTATTGAGTAATTGACAATATACTCAACAAGCACAATTGATAACGTTTTCAATAAAGAAAAAGAACAGGGCAAAAATAATATGAAGCAAACAATAGATATGCAAGTCAAAACTAGACAAAGAAACAGTAAGAAGGCAAAAGGTACACAAAGTAGGAATTGTGTTCACAAGCAAAAGCGATACAGTCAAGTGGTTATAATGTTCTGACTTGAAGAAAAAAAACAAAAATACGGCGGTGGATATTAAGAGTTGTCTATTTCTATTGGTTAGAAAGAAATCTCAGCATGCCCCTGTAGGATATTTGAGGAGGTGGAGTAGTCATTCTGATGAAACTGGAACCGACAAAGGATGTTGACAGTACCATGGATGGTACATATCAGCAATGAAGAAGTCTTAATGAAAATAGAAAAGATAGGACACTTAGAATTGGAGACAGTTCAGATATAATGTAGAAGGAGGGCTTGGAAAATTTGACATTATTGAAAGCAAACTGGATGGGAAAGTAGTAGCTATCTACCTGACCAGCTTGTGTGACTGGATGGCAGAATGGTGTGTGGGTGTAATGTTACTAAGAGTTGAAAGGGATCAGTCAGTTAAGTGCCATATGGGAAACATGCTCAGTCAATCATGTCTCAAAAGAGACATGATTGACTGAGCAGACTGTTATCCCGCAGTAGGTTGCCATTGCTTTCTGCAGTAGACTGGTTGCCAGCCAAGGCTATAGTACCCAATCTATCCTATTATTTAACC
Source organism: Ascarosepion bandense (assembly GCA_037127315.1). Taxonomy (NCBI): domain Eukaryota; kingdom Metazoa; phylum Mollusca; class Cephalopoda; order Sepiida; family Sepiidae; genus Ascarosepion; species Ascarosepion bandense. Next base: position 6,905,315 of record JBBBDQ010000501.1, on the reverse strand, counting down.
CATAACTGGTGGGAAGAGACGGATTAATACCTTTCCCAAGGGTATTTGTGTGTAAGTTAATGCAAGGAATTCAACGGAATTTGAACTCGGTCCTCCGATTTGTTGTTCTGAGTTGATATCCACTGCACCACAATGCACATCCTTATAAAAATGGAATGCTTCATGAATTTGTATGTCATCCTTGTGCAGGGGCCATGATAATTTTCTCTGTATTGTTCCAATTTTAGTATATGTACTGCTGAAGGGATAAAAAGCTGTGAAAAGCTATTATTTCTCACATCCTGAAGGAACATGGCACATAGTGGTAGGTAGATAGATAGATAGATAGATAGATTTAACCTGTTTGCTACCATGGATATAAGATAACTGTCTTATATGATAAAGAGTGTTATATTGTTTTGTAAGATATTATTTAACACCCACATGTGTATGTGTGTGTTTGCAGGATGTATAATAATATATGAAAGAAAAGTAGAGATTAGGCAAGCTGAAAAAGCTATAAATAATGTATTTTGCTGAGGTGTGTTGGATTTGTTTTCCTCAGGTTGGTTAAACTATCAGATCTGAGCCTCAATAATACCAACACATTTTCCTTACATACAGTTTTGTCTTTCATTCCAACACGTTGCCAAAATGTTTATAGCTGTCCACTTTATCTCATTCCCTTATATTATTAATTATTACGTTAGAACATGTGCAAACTCCAAACTACTTCAAAATTGTACATTTTGTTTCGACATTCAATATTGAAACAAAATGTAAATTTTGATTGATACACACTGTCTATATAACAATGCCTCCCTGATTAAGACAGTTTGGCTAGTTTTGAATCTTTTAAAACTCAACTTGAAATAAACCTCATCACTTGATAAGATACAGATAGTGTCGAAACAAAATAGCTGCTTTTGTAATTATATTATAGCATATTTATGATATAAATTCTAAATAAATATAATTTTCATTTGGAGATATCTGTGTGTGTGTGTGTACATATGCACCTGATGATTGCCAAATGCATGAAAGTCCCGAGTTGTGACATTGATGTAGGACAATATGTATATTTATTAATACATATAAAATAGCTATGTTCATACTACATTGAGCCCTATTTTATTAACACCTGATTAGTAACATTATACATGGGGGTACCTTCATATGTATATTTATTAATTCACATGCACATATATATATATATATATATATATATATATATATATAGTATTGTGCAAAAGTATTAGGACAAGGACTATTTTATCTTTTATGAGGCATATTGGCAGTAAATAAACAATTTAATTAAAGTAATTTTATTTGATTTACTCAACAAATGCTTTAACAAGAAAAAAATACTTGTTATAAAATATATTGAATATTTGGTATAATAGCCTATTGCTTTGATTACAGCCTTCATTCTGTTAGGCATTGACATCACAAGCTTCTTCAATGTATCTAATGGTCTCTCTTGCCAAGCAGCTTGTATTTGTTCCCAAAGGGTGTCTTGTGAAGTAACATTAGATTTATCAATTTTTTTATCCAAAATATCCTATAGATGTTCAATAGGATTGAGATCAGGGCTTTGTGGGGACCAATTCAAATTTCGAAGCCATCCTTCCTCTTTCTTTTTAGTTAAATAATCAATATTTATTAGCAATTTACTTGGCTTTTCACCCTGTATTTGAATTTCAGTGAGGTTTTTAGGAAAATCACTCCTGTCCTAATACTTTTGCACACTACTGGTAGTGTGCAAAAGTGCTAGGACAGGGAGGATTTTAAACTTTATTTTGATGCTTCATAAAAGATAAAATAGTTCTTGTCTTAATACTTTTGAACAGTACTGTATGTATGTATATATATATATATATATATATATATATGTGTGTGTGTGTGCGTGTGTTTTAACATATGGTATGTTTATGGATTAAAGTGCCCAATATCAGCAATAGAACATATGCAAATATAGAGGAGAGCACTGATGTCAACACCCATCAGCAACACTCTGCTTATATTTAAATGCAATCTTCAAGCCATGAAGATTACATTTAAGCATGAAACAAATTGTTGCCACAGGGTGTTGACATCAGTGTCCTCCTCTATATTTTGTATGCAAATAAATGTAACTTCCAAAGAATACCTATAAACAATTGAGGAAGAGCAATGAATATATTAATTGAACCTTGGTTCTAAAACAGAGTTACAGATAATATCCTGAAAAATATGGAATAAAGTGAAAGAACTTGAGAAAACAATTATTATTTTCATTTGGACAGTCGTCCTCATCTTTATTGTTATCACAATGTTTTAGTCATTGTGTTTTTTTTTTATGTCTTTGACTTTTTTCTTTTTAAGTTCTCTTTTCTCACCCACCCATGAAAATGTATTAATTTTAGTCATTATTCTGTAAAGTGTTTTTCAAACAACTGGATTTCTTGTATTAAGATAAACTAATAGATGTACCCGGGTCCTGGGTATGACGATAAACTGCATCCGGCAACAAGGCCTCTGATTAGGAGGTTGTGAAGAGCATGGAACCACCCCTTAATTGCTGCTGTTTTCAGGTCCACCCTGACTCGGAGTGGTAGCACCTATTAGTTTCTCAGCTATGGGCAAATATTTAACCCCCAAACTGGGGTCGAAACACTATGAAAGTATAAAAATAAGCCTTTTATAGAAAAATATACTTTTTCAAATGAAAAATATTACCAACAATACATTTTTGAAGGGAAAAAAGATTATTGCTATAATACATTTTTGAATACAAAACTAGAAGACATCTTCAGTTTTCCAAAATAAAAAATAATAATAAAATGAGTTTTAATAAAAATCTGACTAAATCAACTTTCTCACTATAATTGAACATTAAAAAAAATATCTTAAAACTCCACCTTTTTGGCATTAAATAACCCACAGAGGTTAATATGCTGTTAAATAAAACTCAAACTCTTTCCAAACTGATGTATCCTAATATGTAATGAATAAATAAGCATATTGTGAATTCCATGATTACAAAATACGTGTGTAAATTCCCCTATTGCATCCTTAAATATTTGACCTTAACAGCTTTAACCAAATATTGAAATAATATTCATAAGTATGAATGTAGGTCAATATTTAAAGAAGTAAGAGGATACAAATGCAAAGTTTTTCTATTTCACTGAAGCAGATGTTAAACACATGGGTGTTGTTGCCTCTTTTGTATTCCTTTTCTTTCTTAACCAAACAGCATCTCAGATATGTCGTTTACATCTTTCCTAATAATTCATTATTTATAAGCTATTGACAGGGTGTCACATATGTTATTTAACAAACAGAATTATAGGATGGTACTAGAATGATACACCTGAATCTTGTTTGAGGTCAATACTGAAGTTTTGTAGCCATGTTTATACTTTCAAAAGTCATTGTTATCAAAAATAAGGGTGGAATGCCAAGGTAGATGGTGAGCTTATCTAACAAGCAGTGTAGATGTGGATTAATGTTTTTGTTATACAAATAACGCTAAGTTTTAAACAAAAAAGGTCTAGATTTTGTTTTTCTGACATTTACAAAATTTTTACAGAATTCAGAAAATAACAAAAATCGTCTCAAAGATAAGGAATGAGTAGGCATAAGTCAAAGGTCATATTTCTGTATTTCATTGTTTCAGTTTGTCATGGCACACGATATAGAACGTGTAGGAGTCTACCATTTCTTCATGCTTTGAATATTGCTACCACATCTGGTCTGGTGCTTCTGCTATATATTTAGAGATTATTCATAAAATAAGACGAAGGATCGTCATTGTTATTGGTCCTGACCTGGCATCTTGGCACTTTCATGTGACAGCTTCACTGTACCTTTTCTATAAATATTTCCTTGGTAATTGTTCTGATGAACTTTCCACTATGGTACCTAGACTTTATGAATTTAAACACAATACTAGATTGGCAGTTAGGTCTCATCATTTTACAGTTGAAATGACTAAATGTAACTAAGTTCTATACTAGCAATTTCTTCTATTGCACTTCTTGCATGCAGAAGTCTTGTTCAACTGCATCCTTCCTTTGATCTTAAAAAACTTAAATGCAATATCAGTCGTTATCTGTCTCCTTAATTTGTGTTCTTTTTTTGTTCTTACTCCTTAATAGTATTTTTTTCTCATTCTGTAACACATAGTCACCTCTTGTGTCTTAGTGAATTTATTACTTTGCTTGGGGTGAAATATTTAAAAATAAAAGAATTTCAGAAGGGTTGCCAACTGCTTGGAAACCATTCATAGGATAATTGTTGTTTGTCAGAATGATATAAATGTGTTAGCAACAACTCTCCATCACCTAAAGAGACTCGTTCATTCTAATCATTATTATGTGTAACACAAAAGGAGAGGGAATGTTTTTAAAAAGCATGAGAGAAACAAAGTAATCAAGGAAATAATATTTTTTATAATTATTTCCATTATTTATTTAAAATATTTAAAATGAATATTTTTATCTTGGTCTTCCTTTTATGAAACAGTTTTTTTGTTAGAAACTAGTTTCAGTGTCATGAGAATTCTTTATAAAGAATCAATGGGTTTGTTCATGTCATGTTCATGTCATCAAATATTCAAATATTTTATCATGCCTTCTCTACCTGAAAGATTGGAATAAAATGATCTTCCTAAATCCATTTTAGCTTTGTATGAGACCAAACTTAGTAAATATCTAGGGACTTGCCTTGCATCTGAGATCATTTTATCAACAATAACTTCCAAGCTCTGGTCATCATAAGCCAGAATCTTGAATGCTGATTTTCAAGTAGAACCGGTTCTCTCATTTTGATCTTGTGCCAGGCTAAGATTAGTAAATATCACTATTGTGGTGCAGTGGATACCAACTCAGAATGGCAAATCGGGGAGCTGAGCTCAAATTCCAGTTGAATTCCTTGCATTCGCTTACACACAAATACCCTTGGGAAAGGTATTAGTCTATCTCTTCCCTCCAGTTATGGGTTAAATAATAGGACAGATTGGGTTCTATAGCCTTGGGTGGCAACAAGTCTACCGCAGAAAGCAATAGCAACCTAAAGTTCTATACCTAATACACATTTGGGCAATCATGTCTCTTTTGATCCATGACTAGGCAGGAGATTTTCCTTTCTGTGGTAGACTGGTTGCCAACCAACACTATAAAATCCATAGCTGGAGGAAGAAGAGATGGATTCATACCTTTCTCAAGGGTAATTTAGTACTGTCAGTCAGTCAGTTAAGTGCCATACGTGATACATGCTTGGGTGATCATGTCTCGAAAGAGACATGACTGACTGGGCAGAAGATTATCCCGCAGTAGGTTGCCATTGCTTTCTGCGGTAGACTGGTTGCCGACCAAGGCTGTAGAACCCAATCTGTCCTGTTATTTAACCCATAACTGGAAGGAAGTGATGGATTAATACCTTTCCCAAGGGTATTTGCGCGTAAGTGAATGCAAAGAATTCAACTGGAATTTGAACTTGGCTCGCCGATTTGTTGTTCCGAGTTGATATCCACTGCACCACAACGCACATCCTTAGTACTGTACTGTTCTTAAATTTGGTTGGCTGATGCTAACCTCCAGAAGTGTGACTTATTGCTAACATGTAAAGACTATATTGAATTGATTGCTAGGTCAGCTGCTAAGGAAGTTGGTTCACAATTTTTTTCCTCAAGAATCTATCTTATTTGTCTATACTTCTTTATTTACACTATAAATAATGTAAATACATTGTTTGGATTATTGTCCTCATCATTACCATGTTTATGATGTTTTGGCCATTGTACACTCTGGCCTTCAGGTGCTAGGGATTTTGAATTGAATTCTTTTTTTTGATCAATGGGGTAAATTGTTTCATGTGCAATGCCACTTCTGGATGCCATGTTGTTATCTTCTAAGTTATTTGTTCACCATTGCTGTAGCCAGGTGTTGAACTTACAACTTTTTGGCTCAAGTCACTGGAACTAAATGTCTAAATCCACTGGGCCATGTGTCCTTCACGACATCAGTGTATGAATTTTTATGAATTATAAACCTGATGTCTCAGTAACCATTTTTTTTTTTATACCAGAACTCATATTGCGAACTTTGAAGCTAATGATTTTCTCTAGCACTTTGTGTTACTGGTTCCCATATTATATTCATTTCTATGCTAGGCTACAAAAATCTTGTAAACATAGAAATGAATACAATATGGGAACTAGTAATATGAAGCGCTAGAAAAAAATCATTAGCTTCAAAGCTTGCAATATGACCTCTGGTATATTAAAAAAAAAGAAGAAAAAAAAGAAACATTAGGTTTATAAGTCCTCAAAATTTATACACTGAAGGACACAAGGCCAAGTGGATATAGATATTGGTTAGTTCCAGTGACTTGGCCCAAAGAATAATGAGTTCAATACCTGGCTACAGCAGTGGTGAGCAAATAACTTAGAGAGTTGAGTTCAAGGGAGATAACTACATGATATCTGGAAGTGGCATAAAAGGTTCAGTTTAAACATAGCATACAATAACCAAAACATCGTAAAGATGAGGACAATGTAAATAGTGATAATCTACGTTGAAGTGCTGCCTCCCTGTGGCTTTGCTATAGCAACTGTTCGGAAGAGCTCTTTGCTATAGTACCGAGACTTTATAAATTTAAGCCTAGTACTAGACTGGAAACAAGGTCTCACTAACTTACTTTTGAGCTGATTATATGTAACTGTAACTTCAATGTACTGGTTTCTATTCTCGTTTATGCAGTGTTCTTCCGGTGCTATGCTTTCCAGTTAACTTTAATCTCCAAAAATTTAAATGCAATGTCAATCACTATCCATTGCTCTCCTGATTACTAAGGCGCAAGGACAAAAAAAAGGTGGGGGGTAATGTTTCTGTTCTTTAATTCTTTCACACCTTGTAAACCTTTGTATCTTGGTGGCTTTACTGTCTCACTCACATCTATTTTAACAAAATATTTTAATTTTTTTAAAAATTTATTATAGAATGAAAGATTACTAACACTGGATAATCATAATTAAGGTTCAACATGACAGACTTGTGTGTCCTTTCACAATGCAACTTTGTGGCATTTTTTTTCTTTTGGTGGGGTCTTGGCTTATCAGTATTTCACATTTCATGCAAAATTTTGAAGAAAAGTTATCCTCATTGAGCATATTTTGGTTGAAACATGGAAATCCCAAATGGTCAAATTTGGTGATCAACCTGTCCAATCCAATGATTTGGAAATTGTTTATTCAGATTCCCCCACCACACCAATTGTGATATTACAAGAAATGGCACAATCTTGTTGAAATTCATCAGAGTATGAATTACCTCATCTGTATCCAACTGAGGTTCCACAAATTACTGTTGCTTACCAATTGGTCCTGTAGCTTTGGTAAAGCAAAAACGATTCATTTTATAAAACTCTCATCCAGACATAAACCTTGATTGCATTTCTCAAAGAAGAACAATTATTTTGAAATTTATCTGCCCAAATGTGGTCATTTATTGTTCAACATTTGTCAGAACAGATACAAAATGTTGCAAATAAAGTGATACTGCAAATGTTTTAGGTTGTGTTGAGAAATTTCTGCTGAATGAAGGAGTACTGAAGACTTTTTTTATCTGTGGTAGTTTTTTACAAAATAAGATGAATGCCACCAGTGGAAAAAGAGTATACCTCATCTGATCCAAAGAATTTCAAACCTTTGGAAACTGTTAGAAAGAGGGGGGGGGAACTGTTATTAAGAATAGATAATACTTAACTCAAAAGAGTTGTGTGTTCAATACCTGGCTACAGCAGAGGTGAACAAAAACTTAGAAAATTTAGTTAATGGGAGATATCTGGAAGAGGCATGGCTGTGTAACTAGAACAATCTACCCCGGTGAGTGAAATAAAAAGGTTCAGTTCAAAATTCCAATTACCTTGAGAGTTGTGAGTTCTATACCTGGCTACATCAGTGAGGAACAAATAACTTAGAAAGTTAAAGGGAGATAACTATATGACATCTGGTAGTGGCATGATATAACCTAGTGATTGAAAGAAGGTTGGAGCATACAACGGCTAAAACATTGTGAATATGGCAACAAAAATGAGGACAACAGTTTAAATAGTGTAAATAATAGATCAATTGTATGCAATTTCCTTGTTGTGACCTTCAGTGGGTTGACACCTTAATCTATAAGAGAGGAGTCTCATAAACAGAATTACTCTCAGCAATCAATTGAAAAGAGAGAAAAAATAGCACTTGGATTAGTAGTGAAAGAGAATACAGGCTAAAAATACTCTAAGCCATATTTATGTAAACAACAATGCAACAAGAACCAAAAAATTCAAGAGTTAAAAAAATAAAGTAGGAACTGAAAAGAAATTGGTAAATACTAAGGTAGAGAATTACTGTTGGCAACAGGTAGTAGAAATAAACTCAGGTTAGTAATGAAAAATAATACAAAGCAAAATACTAATTCCAACCAGGGAGAATGGCAGCAGTGGCTGGTAAATGATAGTAAAAATCAAGGCAATGGCAATAGTTACCAAAAATAACAAATGCAGTTCGCAAATTTGCAATGAAGTTCTATGATGTCACACCACGTGATAGCGTGAAATGACAACAGAACCATGTATTCAAATGCAATGTAATGTGTTATGACCAGATTTAAACTTGATCTATTAAGTGTAGGTTGTTTGGATTTAATGTAGATGGCCTCCAATATCTGAAGGTTCTTTTTACATTGCTGAATTTTATGTGAACACAAAATAAAATTGTCACTGATGGTGGATGTTATTGTGTTACCGTCCTTATAACCTCTCTGAAGATGGCTCATGTGAGCCGAAAGCTTAGAAACAACATGATAAAGAATTATCCAAATGTTGGAGAATTTTTGTCTTTATTTCCAACTGAAATTTAAGCCAAAATACGACGTTTAGAACAGCTCATGATTAAACATAACAGATATTCATTGTCTCTTATATTTAACAGTATATGTTAAGAACATTATTTACTGCCTTGATACACTATATATATATATATATATATATATATATAATGCTGTTGCTTAGCTGAGTTTTATATCAACACAAGATAAAATCGTCGCTGATGGTGGATGTGTTTGTGTTAATGTTGATATCAGCCAGTGCATCATGATCAATGACTAAAATGTCCTGGAGCCCCCTCATTTATGAACCACATGCATCTTTTTATTAGCTGGTGTACATCCTCCAGCATGTCTAAATGTGTGTTTGAAATAAAATCCTTGTTGACAGCTTCTGTACGATGTGCTGGGAGAACATATAGACCTACGAGACCGTCACCTACAATTCCAGCTCACATTACCATAAATTGCAAGAAAACAAAACAAAAACAAATGCCTGCCTGCAATTATGTTTTGAAAAGTCAGTGTTTCACTATTTGGAGTAGAATTTTAGGATTCCTCATGAGCATATTGTGAACTTTTTGGACATATTTGTTTGTTGCTATTAGAAAACAATTATCCTATCTTATGTTTTAGCATATTTGTTCTTTATTAATTTTATAATCAAGAACATTTTGTTTGTGTGATTTCTGACAGTTTTTATTTATTAAAAAAAAAAAAAATTAAAATTGTTTGAAAACATTACATAAAAGCAAATGAAAATTACTGGAAAATTAAAAAAAACACTTGAAAATTGTTTGAAAACATAAAATATTATATTAAAGCCAATAAAAATTGTTTGATAATATATAAAAGAAAACATAAAAATAAAGTTGTTTTTTTTTAATGTGTGAAAATGTGGAAGGTCACTGTTACATAAGGTTAAAGGATATTTGTTTTATATCGTGTGCATTTTCTTAAAAAAAAACATCTTGAAAAACTTCTCAACTTTCCAACATTGGGTAGTAAACTTTGTGCATCTGCCAAAATAAAAATAATTAACATTTTCTTCTTATTTGTTCTTTTCTCATTTAGGAAAGGTGCCAGTGGAAGATAAAAACAAACAAGAAAAAGAAAACCTTATTTTATTCTGTCTCTATGTATGCAAGTGGATAAGACATATGAAGATGTAGACATTACTAGAATAGTTGTATATTTTGAATACATAATCAAAATAGACTTTGCAGGAGAAGAAAAGATCTTTAGATTGCGGCAGAGTTTGTTGACTTTGATTAACAATGGAATCTGCCAATTCTCTTCCTAGTTTTATTTGTACCAAAATCAAAATAAGCAACTAATATATGTCACTATTGTCCATCTAGAGCTTCCTTCCTTCCTTTATCCCTGTTAATTATTGATTTTCTACTAAAATCAGTTACACACCCACCCACACGTAAATGCACAATAAATAAGCAGTTTCTATTTATTCATGTACATACCTTTTCTATCTCGGTTTTGGGTGGCTGGTAAGCTTGTTGAAATTTTTCTTTTTTTCTGATAGTTTAATTTTGAAATTGTATTCTTTTATTTTTATTTCACATTTTTTGTTTTCTTGCATATAGCACTGGTTAAATTTTCCAAAATTGTTTCTTACCAGTTAAGATTTGAGTTAGCACTTTTTGCGGTAGCAAAGGCTAATGTTATTTATAAGGGAAGGTTGTGGTGCAATGGATATCAACCCCGAACAACAAATTGGGGAGCCAAGTTTGAATTTCAGTTGAATTCCTTGCATTCACTTGCGCACAAATACCCTTGGGAAAGGTATTAATCTCTCTTTCCTCTAGTTATGGGTTAAATAACAGGACAGATTGGGTTCTATAGCCTTGGTCAGCCACCAGTCTACCATAAAAAGCCATGGCAACCTACTGCAGGATAATCTTTTGCCCACTCAGTCATGTATCTTTTGAGACATGATTGCCTAAAGCATGTATGTCACTTAACTGACTGACTGGAAAACCCTTATATTGGCTTTGAAGGCTTCTCCTGACTTATACTAAGTTAAACTTAATAAAGTTTTTATTTTTATTATTTATTTATTTTTTTAAATTGGAGTAGATAGACCCTACTATCGCCTAGTTCATACTCCTCCCTCTGCTTTTGGACAGGAGTAGAAGTGTATACCTTGTTACTTTCCTCTCCTCTGGTCCTAGTGATAGTACTATCTCAAGCTTTTTGCAATGTTTGTGGATGGCAGCAATGTATCTTCATTCTGAGGGTACTGGGTTGACAGTTTCCTGGTTCCTGGTAGTTAGGAGCCCTTTCTTTAGGAACATAGTGTCTTGAGAGGCTGCTCTGTTCAACAGTCGAATAATATCGGGGTTTCTTGTTGTGCCATATTGTGCATGGATGGGTGTCCCTGCAAGAGCCTTTGGTGGGCAACCCTGAGGCCACATTATGCTGCAGTATGTGCCAGTTTCCTTCCTACACGTTGCATACAGCGACTGACTGATACTACCCTAGTCCTATTTCTTAATAAAATTTTCTAAGCATAACTACATACAATCAAAAAAGTAAAACTAAACCAGCTAAATAAAAAACACCTAAATCCGTCAACATCTTCGAACATACGAGGTAGCCGTACCAACTTTTTCAGTGTTGAATCCTTCCTTCTATGTCAGTGAACATCTCCCTCTAGCTGGGGTGATCTCTCTTGAATCTTACATGTGTTTCCATCTCTCCCTACTAAGCTCAGTTAGCTATCATTTCTTTCTCTACTGCTCCCCCCTCATCTGACCATTTCATTCTTGACAGCATCTCGAATAATATTGATAAGGCCATTTCTTCTCATTCGTTCACCCATATATTTATGTTTGGAGACTTTAATGCCCACCACGCCAAGTGACTGGATGACTGTTATAGATCTTGCTGGTCTCTATACCATGAACTTTTCAATCACTCAGTCCCTTACCCAAGTGGTGGATTTCCCAACTCGTTTCTCTAATAACCCTAATGGATCCGACTCACTGCTAAATCTGTTTCACTTCCATCCCTGACTCTTGCAATGTCAAGCAGCTTTGCCCTCTTGGAAACTGGCCATGCAGTGGTTTCCGTTAACATCTCCTTCCACTCCTACCCCACCTAGAAACCTCAGACCAGCAGAATATCTTGCTGCTACCAAAGAGCAGACTGGGACTCATTCCGTGATTTCCTGTGTGACATCCCTTGGAAAAGAGGTTTTAGTCTTCCTGTTGTTCGTTGTCTCCTCTTGAGTTAAGGCTAGTGTCAATGCTTTCATCCCAGCCAGGAAGCTGTGACTTAAACCCCATTCGTTCCCCTGGTTCTCCCTTGCTTGCTTGGCTGCTATCGCCCACTAGAATCATTTCTTCCAGCTTTATCGGAGTCACACGTTGGACCATAACAGGTGCCTTTTTTGCCTCAGCTTGTAATGAGTGCAAGAAGATAATGAAGCTAAACTGCTGTTTGCTGATAGAATGAAGTGAAGCAGTGTATAGCATTCCGTAAGTTTGGCTCCAAAGACTATTGGCGGCTCTGTAAAAGTGTACTAAATGACAGTAAGCCCTCAATCCGCCTCTAATCAATGTATGTCCTCACATCTTCAGTGGAAATGGCAGAGTGCTTTGCTCGCAGATTCTTCATCAACTCAACACTGGATTTGTCTGGAGTATCTGTACTTAACTTCCCACCTAGAACTGAGGCCCAATTGAATGATGTCCACATTAACCCCCCCACCCCCACTGATCTCAAACACTTTCAAAGCTTGGCCTCTATAAAGCTAGTGAACTCTCCTCTGTCCTCTCCAAACTCTACAGCTACTGCCTTTTTTCTTGATTTCCTGCCTGCTGGAAGTCCTCCTCTGTGGTTACTATATTTAAGAATTCTGGAGAACCCTTGGACCTCTCTAATTATCACCCTATCAACCTCCTACTGATTTTTGGCAAAGTGTTCAAGGCCATTATCAATGTCGAGGTGGTTCAACATCTCACAGCCCACAGTCTCTTCTATGACAAACAGTCTGGTTTCCACTTCAGCAGATCTACTGAGTATATATACCAGGCTCTTGATAAGATGTTGCCCTGGATATCTCCAAAGTGTTTGACAGTCTGGCATGCTGGCCTTCTGCGCAAGCTATGGGGCTATGGTATAATTGGATGATTGTTTGATCTAAACCAGTCATTCCTTTCAAATCGCATAATGAACATAATATTGAACGGATTTGCCTCTCGATACTATCATACGAATGTGGGTGTCCCTCAAGGCTCTATTCTAGGTCCTCTATTCTAGGTCCTACGATCTCCCTGATGTAATCAGATCCCAAGTAGGTTCCTACGTTGACAAAATCACCATTTACTCTCACCTTGATCAAAAATGCGCTGAGGCTGACAAAGCCAACCTCACTGCTGAGCTTGAAAAAGACCTCGAATCTGTGGTAGACTGGGGTAAGAAATGGCTCATGAATTTTAATGCTTCCAAAATGAAGCTGTTGTCTTTAACCACCACAGACAATCGCTCCTACCCCCCCCCCCATTTGCATGGATCAGGCTAGTATTCCTGAAAGCAAAACACTGTGCTTCCTCAGCAGACCTCAAGTGGAATGACTATATTGAATACATAGTTATATCTGCTGCTAAGAATTCCCTGTGTAGTGCCAGGAGGTTTTTCCCGTCTGAATCCATCCTGCACATATATAAATTTACCTTCCGCCTGTGTATTGAATACTGCTGCCACATCTGGTTGGGTGCCCTTGCTATTCACCTCGGGGTTCTTGACAAAATCCAATGGAGAATCTGCAATGTGATTGATCCCAACTTGGTAGCCCATCTGCAGTCCATTTCTCATCGGCGTAATGTGGCTTCCCTATGTCTCTTCTACAAGTACTTTCATGGCTTCTGCTCTGATGAGCTTAGCTCCCTTGTGCCCCCTCTGCATGAATTTACTTGAACTACTAGACTAGCAAGTAGGTTCCGTCCTTTTACAATGAAACCAATAAAATGTAACTGCAACATCTAATCTATCAGCTTCTTTTCTCGCATTTCCCCCGCCTGTGGAATTCCCTTCCGTCTACTTGCTTCCCCGACAGCTACAATCTCCAAAAATTTAAATGTAAGGTCAATTGTCATCTCTCTCTCTGATTCGCACCCTTTTCTTCATGTTCTTTTCTTTGTCCACTCCACTCTCATCACATCAGTATTCTCATTCTTTTCTGACACCCCCTATAACTTCTTCCTCTTTCTCATTACATTCCTTCTAAGTAACCCCGTGCACACCACTGGCAGTAAAACTGCCTTGCTTGGGGTGAAATGATTAATAACAAAAAAAAAATACAGAGATGTGTTTATGTACACTATCATGTACTTGTAGGTGCTTGTTTAGTGGCATATGAACTCCTTATGGGTCATTTAATGTTGAAATTTAATTTTTTTAGTAGCAAGAGTCATTTCTTTTGCATAAATATATTGCTGATAATTTTACGATAAAAAATGTTTATACTTTTATAGTGTCTTGACCCCAGTTTGTGGGTTCCCTATTTGATCATAGCTAGGACTAACAGGTGCTAACACCCTGGGTCAGGGTGAACCTGGGAACAACAGCAATTAAGAGGTGGTTCCCCGCCTCTTAATACCTTCTGATCAGAGACCTTGCTGCCAAATGTAGCTTATCATCATTTCCAGGACTTGGAAGTGTCCACACATACATCATTGTTGGGGCGCTCTCCACCTTTGTCTACAATAATGAACTGTGCTAAGTACTACATAAAGGAATGGTGATGATACCTTGGGGAAGACCTCGGAAGTTAGCCGAGTGAACAAGTCAGTCGGGTATTTCCGGTATTGGACCGGAAGTGTTCTATTGGTCAGACTTTTACATCTCACTACGATATGTTCTACTAAACCCTTGTTCTGTATTCTACTAACGACCTCTTTTGTAAATACTTTTCTTCCTGGTAATACACCTATTTTATACAATTACGTTGTTTGTATTGATTTCACAATAATTCTTACATGCAACATAACAGTCATGTATCACTATTGGGAACTACCTGGAAACTATACCAAAGATTGACCCAAGTCTTGTTATTGAAATTGGATAAACAAAACTGTAAGATATTGATGCTTATATTAGGACAAAGTCAAGAGTCATTATGGCCAAGCGGGTTGAGTGTGCTAGCCTTGTTCAAAACTGTTGATCATGCCAAATTATGTGCTCTCTCTCTCTCTCTCTCAGAAAATTAACTATCCTGAATGACCACTTGTCTAGATCTTTTCATACTAATGTGGATATTCTCCAGGGCCCCATCCTTGGCCTTATTTTGTTCTTAATTTTCATTAATGACTTTCCCAGTGGCATCAGTTCTAAACTTGGTATCTATGATGATAACACAACCATTTACTGTCTTGTTATTAAGGCTGATCAGCTCAAGAAAGTCAAAATGGTAGCTGATGTCTAAGATGATACCAAGTTCATTGTTAACTGGGGCAAAAGATGGCATGTTAATTTTAATGCCTCCAAAACGAAACTTCCCATTGTTAATTTTCTGAGAGACCCCTCTCTGCCTTAGATGCTAACCTCCAGAAAACCACTTTGTTGGGCCTCCTCAGGCTCACGTTCTCGGGTGACATGAAGTAGAAAGACTATATTGAATCTATTGCTAGGTCAGCTGATAATAAAGTCTGTTCACTGTGTCATGAAAGACAATTTTTCTCTCCAGACTCCATCTATAAGTCTACCATTCATCCATGCTTAGAATATTGCTGTCACATATAGTTCTCTGCTTCTGCTATATCATGAGCTTCTTGATAATAAAAAAAAAAATAATCAGCAATATTATTGGTCCTGATCTGGCAGCTCAACATCAGTCACTTTCCCAATGCCATAAGATTATCTCCCTGTGTCTTTTCTATAAATACTCCCATGGCAATTCTTCAAATGAGCTCTTTGCAATGATACCTAAACTTTTGGGATTTAAATGCAGTACTAGACTGGCATGGAGATCTCATCGATTTACACTTGAGCTAGCTAGGTGTAACTGTAAATTCTAGGCTAACAGTTTCTTTTCTTGCACTTCTGACTTCTCACTTGTGGAACTTCCTTCCAGCTCCAAGCTTTCCAGCCAACTTTAATCTCCAAAAATTTAAATGCAATATCTATTGCTCTCTACTGTCCTGATTATGCCTATCTCTACCCAAATCTTTAGCAATGTTTTTGTCTAATTCTTCCACACCCAGTAATCTCTTGCATTTTGATGGCTTTACTGCCTTGCTCGGATGAAGTTGAGTTAAAAATAAAAAACAAAAATAAAAAAACAAACTATGGTTTGTCCCAGCATCGGTAAATACAAATGTACCTGAATTAACATCTACAGCACGAATTTAGCTGTCTATCCTAGAAAGTGGATCTACTCTGAAATGAGCAGCCAGCCACCATTATATATATATATATATATATACTAGCAGTATAGAACAGCATTGCTTGGGTGTAATGAAAGCTTTAAAACTAATCCATGGTCCTGGAGCTCAGACTCTTTGAACGTTGGAATGAAAGACTAAAAAGCAATAGTTGTTTCCAGTTAAAGCGAAATCGTAGACTGAAAGAAAAATGAATGGATGTAAGTCAAATTTTGATTTCCTGGTATCGATATCAAATAAGTTTTTTTTCATCGTAAACTGAATTTTGAAGGCTAAATAGGTTCTCTGAGTAAATAGTATTATGGCTGAGACTAAGAACTACAATTATACCTACTTAGAGCCAAACCCGAAGTAAAAACTAAAATAAAAGGGCCAAAAAAATAGACATACAGGCAGATAAACAGACACACACACAAACATATTGCTCTTTATATATATATATTATGGATTTTCTGCACTATTGTAAGAACTGCAACCTTGAAACTTCCGAATATCATTTCTTGTGTCTTTGTCTATGAGTGTATCAAATTTAATTAAAATCGGACCACTCCTTCTATAACCCGATTTTTTTTTTTATTAGCAAGTTTCAATATTTATCGCGAGTACCTCGACACAAAACCTAGCTAAGAATGCTTGCAGACACTTAGTACAACTGTGTAAATTTTCAAGAAAATCGGTTCAGCCATTTCAGTGTCTGTAAGTAACAGACAGACACACAGAGACAAAGTTCCATTTATAAATAAGTTTATATATATATATATGTTTTTAACAGAAATAAGCAGCGCTTAAATTAATCTGCCATGATTGCACACCAGAAAGAAAAAGAGCTCAATATCATATAAAATGACAGAGGTTTTACAAATTCTGAAGTAAATTGTGCCCAACTACTACTATAAGTTTCATGCTTTTCTGCAATCATTTGGTAGTCAACTGATTATTGCAATGCAACTGCTTGATGATTGTGTAAAACATGAAACATAGTAATGGTTGGATACTGCATGCTTGAAATTAAGTCATAATTATATATATATATACACACACACACGACATTTTTTATTATTATTTATCCACATGCTGTTTTACACAGTGTAAGTTAAAAATTAACTTTTATACTTGGACCCCCAACCGCTGCAGCACTTATATATATATATATATAATATATATATATATATATATATATATATAAATTTCTCAAAAAGGAATTCACTTTCTAATTCATACATAGATTGCAATTTCTTCCTTATATCCCATTTACTACCATTGTTTAATGTGTATTAAAAAACTTTAAAAAATATTGAAAATATAGCACCCTTATATACATTAATTAAATAATATACAAATCATCTATATAAGCTTGATAGTGAATTTTATGATTTCTTGGTTTTCTGTGAGTTGATTTTTTTTTTTTTTTTTAATCATATCACCACTGATGTGCAGGGGGGTTACATAACAGTGAGAAGATTAGAAAAGAGAAAACCCGGAAACCGCACTCTAAACAGGAAACAAGGGATGAGCCTCTTCACCTGTTCAATAGATGTGGGTTTGATATAACTTTTCCCAACTGGTTTGCACAATATAACAACACCATTGTCAGGTTTTCCTTATTCTGTGTAGTGGCCTTTATTTTTAATTTCAGATTTGATATTATCCTGGTTCACCAAAAACTAACTTTTGATTGAAAATAGCCATCAAGACATTTTTAGGATAAAGTGAAAGCATACCTTGAGTATATATATATATATATATATATTTAACAGAAAACATTATACAATTTATTGACATAATGAATTTGGCCACATGAGCACCATTTTTATGGATAACTTCAAAAACCCTATTAGTCATGGAATCTGTCAATTCTTTTTTATAATAGCAGGTTGGAAAGCTCGAAAGATAAAAATAGCAGTAGTAACAAACTTTATATTTCAGACTTTCTTCTAAAATAGAGCACATCAAAATTCCTCCTCTCCAAAAATATTTTTGAACAAAAACACATAAAACAAGCATTAATCAACAATAATTTTCCCACCTACATCATTGATAAACAAATAAAATTATTCTTACAAAAAATAAACACCAGTATTAAAAATAACACACAAAAAAAAATCAACATATTTTACTGCAACCAAATGCACAATAATTATAAACAGGATAAATTCACCATACAAAAAATTATTATTTTCTGCCTTAATTCCCCCCAAAATACATAATTTATTTGGTAGACTGCAAACCTCGTTTCTAATCAAAATAATCCTATCAAATCTAAAATAGCAATGATTAATATAGTGTATAAGTTTCAATGCCCTATAGAAGACTGTTTCATGTCATAAATCGATTACCTATATTGGATATACTACTACTTTGAGTAGACGTCTTACATGCCACCCATCCAACCAAAGTGCAATAAAGAAGCATTTATTAATCTATAATTTATAAGAACCCTTAAGAAAAATTTTGGTTGAAGATATTATTTAAATCACTATTTATATAATAATAATAACAATAGGCTAGTTAATGAAATTTGAGGGATAAAAGACAAAATGATAGCAGTATTTAGCAGTAAGAATGATATTTATATATTAACCTTTTGATTAAATTGAAGCACAAATGGAATAGTTTTAAAGTCAAAATTTTTGGACCTGCCAGTGTCCTTTTTCAACAAGATTAGAAATGAACAAAAGGTAGGACTCGTTCTTTTGGAGAGCTCTCTGTGGAAACTATATTCTCTTAGTAAACCTGAAAACTGACTGAAATCTTATTCTACTTGCCTCAATTTAGTCAAAACGCTAATATATTATAAATATCAATCTTATTCTCAATATTGTTATTTTGTTGGCTTTTTATTCTTCAATTTTCATTAACGGGCTTATTAAATCTACATATTATAAGAAGCACACATGGACCATCATTTGTTTTAATTATATATATATATATATATATATATATATATATATATATATATATATAATAACAAATCTACTGTGGGAGGGTACCTATTGA
Organism: Ascarosepion bandense; assembly: GCA_037127315.1. Taxonomy (NCBI): domain Eukaryota; kingdom Metazoa; phylum Mollusca; class Cephalopoda; order Sepiida; family Sepiidae; genus Ascarosepion; species Ascarosepion bandense. The sequence continues at coordinate 6,886,078 of JBBBDQ010000501.1, read as the reverse complement.
GAAACTGTCGACTATCTTAGCTTACTAATCAATATATTGCATGTGTAATAAGAGATATAGGTATACTTTTAAATATATAGATGCAGACTACACATATTAATGTTTAAAAATCTGCGTATGTAAATATATTTTCTAGAAATCCTTCCCACTCATTTAAGTAATGAATTCATATTCAATATCAGCTGCAAATAATGTCAAGGTGATTCATACCCCACTCACTAGCCCCAAAAAAAGCATCCACAAGGGCATGATATTATCAAATGACAAATTTACTTGTGCTTTGGAGTAAAAAAGAACAAGCAGCTGAGACATTCAACCTCCCTTTTTTTTTTCTGTTAGACATAGTTGAACAAATTATGCTATTGCTTATATTTAACCTACTAATAACTGTAGAGTTCTAAAGTTACTTATTTGAAAGGACTACTATTACTACATCAAGGGTATCAGTTTTTCTGCTATGATTGGTACACTAATCTTATGGTTTTTTTTTTTTTTTGCATTTAATGGTTTTCTGCTAGATTTGTTGTAAATGTGTAAATTAATTACATTTCTTCAAAATACAAGTACGCTGTGAAATCTGCTGCACAAGAAATTGATACACTCCCTTAAACATTGAATAAAATTTGTCCAAATTTTGAAAAACATGAATTATAAAAAAAAAAAAAAGAAGACTATATTTTGTTGATAATCATGGATACATTTCAAAGAAAAACTCCTTTCTTCTGCACCATGTTCCCCCTTCAGGAGACAGACGATCATAACACTCCATGACTTCTTATCCTTTGTAGCTCTTGTCAATGTTTTTTACTATCCTTTCCACGAGCTCATTAGGTAGGTTACTTGCTGTTTCTCTCAGTCTCTCTTGCCTTCAATATATCCTGTGAGTGTTAAATTCTCTAAGTCTTCTTTCCTCATTATGCGTCCCAAAAAGTTCAACACTTTCTGATTCTACTCGTCTTTTTTGCTTCTATTTTTCTTAAAATCTTATCTTTGTTCACGTGCTTCCTGTATGGTATTCTGAACATTTTTCTTTAAAATCACATTTCTGTTGCCTCAAGCCTCCTCTTCATCTGTGAGGAAATTGTCCAGCATTCTCTGCCATATAGGAGGATGGATATTACATAGCAGTTCAGCACTCTTTTCTTTGCAAAAAAACAAAAAATTCTCTCAATGTTTTGCTTAGCTTTTGGAAGGCCTATTTTTCTATTCCTGTGCACATTCAAATTTTGATGTCACATTTTCTGTTATCTATTAGAACACTTTCCAGATATTTAAGTTTCTGCCCTTGCTTGATTTTAACATCTCCAATTCGTAGCTTGCATCCTCAGCTATACCTCTTGTTTACAAGTATACATCCTTCTTCTTACAATTAATAGTTAGTCCTTTCTTTCTGCTTTTCTTTACTACCTTGTCTAGGAGATCCTGCAGTTTTCCTTCTGTCTACAATCAATATAGTGTCATCTGTGTATCTTTTAAAATTGTGCCCACCAGTAATAAATCCTGGTAGGATTTATAATTTGCTTAAGATTGCTTAAGATTCACTGTATACATTAAATAAGTTCCGTGAGAAGGTACATCCTTGTCTTAAACCCCTTCCTATTTTTGTGTACATTTCATTTTCTATGCAGGTGGTTTGCTCCAAGTACAAGTTCTGGATTATTATAACAAATATTTTTAATAGGTCAAATAGATATTTGTGTTATATCTTTTCAAATACTTTTTGATAGTCTATGAAATATAGGTATATGTCTTCCTTCTAATATCATTCTAAACATAAATATTGCATTTTTTTTATTCCAGTGTCTTTAATAAAACCACACCGTTGTCTCATTTTCGATTTAATTCTTCTATGCACTCTGTTCATAAGAATCAGTATAAGTTTAATTATGTGGCCTCATTAGACTGATTATCCAATGGAACTTGTATTTATTCTTACCTGGATTCTGAGGTAGTGCTATGAAAATGAACCTATTAACGTTCTCCAGTATTTCTCCACTATTTTGTAATCATGTCAATGCTAAAAATCATCTAAGGCTGACATGATCTACATTACAATCATTTGGGTCTGCTGTTTTGTTCCTGATCATGTTCATCTCACCTCAGATATTTCAAGTTCTTTCATATTTTTGTGATTGTCAGTTTTCCCCACTTTGAAAGACTTTACCATCTTTCAAGTATTTTTCTTTCTCTATTATAAGCTTCCCCACTTTTTCATCTTGTCAAGGTGCTTTTTGTCCTTTTATGCATACCCCCCCCCCATCTATGATGCTCATTCTTTTCATGAATGCTTTTCATTGATCCATTCTTCCTTTGCCTCTAGGGTGGTATCACCTTTTAGGGTCCCAAGTATGGGCAAATAGTAAACATCCAAACTGTAGTCAAAACTCTATGAAAGAATAAAAATACATTTTTGAAAAGAAAAAATATTGATAAATATTGAGCCTATTCTAAAAATCTTGTCAGCATTAATTAACCTACTGAAGCTTATATGCTGTAAAACAAAAATCAATCCATCCATTGCCTGCCAGATTGTTTTTCTAATGCTTGTGTTTCTATATTCTGTACTATTTCTTGGCATTGTTTGTTGTCTCATTTTATGATCTTGAGAATTTCATGTCATCCACTTTTTTTCACATCGCACTATCCTTAGGATACCATCATATGCCAATGTCGCAAATGCTTCTCTTAATTGTGTTGCACTCTGATTTTCCCAATCGTATCTAAGTTATTATATTTGCTTTTAATTTTGTAAACATACATCTCTTTGAAGTCTGTATTATTCAGGAGTATCTCGTAGTTTAGCCATTGCTTTGGTTTTCTTTAGGTTTTGTAATTTAAGCCCGAGTTTGTATTGAACTTGAATGTGGTTGTTCCCACATTTGGCACTTCAGTTTTACAGTGTAAAATTGCATTCCTGAACCTTTGATTGTTATATAGCCAACAGGGTTCTTTATGTCTCCTTCTGGGTTTCTCCATTTCAGTAAGCATCTTGAATGTTCTTGTAATCAGATGTTGGTTATTATTTGTTTGTTTCCTCTAGCTACCATTGATGAAATTTTTCGCTGCACTCATTACAGAATCCTCGTCCATACTTGCCAACACTTTCACATAGTCATTCCTTTCCTACTTTAGCATTTAAATCGCCCATGGATAATGGTAATTTCCTGCAATTTAGTCTTGGTGTTCTATTGCATGTGGTAAAGCTTATCAATTTCTTCCTCTGTACTGTTGACGTGTTTACAACTATAATGGGTATATTATTAAACAGCTCCTCTTTCAGTTTCAATTTGGTCAAGCAGCTGACGGTACCCCCCCCCAGAACAAATACTAACTAATGCATAAAGAAATGGGTTCTCTTTCATTTTTTGTCTCTCTGCCTGTATATATCATCCAATATCTATGGCTTACAATATCCCCATTATTTGCCCACCCACTAGAAGGTTCATATTTCACCTGTTCATTTCTAGTTGGCAAAATTTCTTTAATGTTCTTACATTTTATTATATTAATATTTGGTCTCTGTTGTGAAAAAAAAAAAATAATAATAATTAAGAATTCTTAGAGGTTTGATGAAAAAGAATTTGCTTAGCTAATTTGAATCTAATGAGTGAAGAGACAGCTGAAGTTCCTGGGACACGCAATGAGGAAGGAGGGCTTGGAGAACATGCTATTAACAGGCCAGATAGAGGGAAAAAGAGACAGGGGAAAGCAACGGATAACATATTTGAAGGACCTAATCAGGTGGATGACGGAACGAGGATTGCATAGTGTAACAGGAGAAGGTGTGCTCAGAGCCACCAGGGATAGGGAAACGTGGAAAGTCATGATCGCCTACATCCTGAAAGGACAGGGTACATCAAAGAAGAGTGATTTGTGATCAGTGTTCCACCATTGTGACCTTGTGGCAGATTAAGCTCATGCAGTAACTTCTCTACATTTAATCAATCAATCATGAAATTGGTTGATTTTGTGATGTCAACTCTTACTGAGTTATTTAATGTTGAATTTTGTTTGACAGTGGTGACAACCAGTGATACCCCCTCCCCTCCCACCACAGTTCTGCAGTAATGTCAACTCATTAACAATTAAACAATACTCAAGTGCCTTTTAATGTTTAGAATTTTAGAAAACTAATGTTCATTTTTTTTTTTTTTGATCTGCCAATCTTTCTCATTTTAAGTTTGGACCTCATTTATCATTTTTTCTGACTATTCAATATTACTATTGGTAGTTCAGTGCTACACTATTGTAGCCTTGTGCCAGACTAGAATCATTATAATTACTGCAGGGGTTTATATGCTTGTAAACAGTGTAAATTTGCACTATGAAAGTTATAATATATTCAACTTCTAAAATCATTAAAATCTTTTAAACTGAGATAAATGTTGTGATCATGTGTTAAAAATATATTTAGGAAACTAAGACCAAATAAAATATGAAAAAAAAATTAATGGAAATATATTTTGTCTTATAGAAACAAATGTCTACTAATGTGTAATGGTTAGAGCTAATCACACAGGTAATTGTTGATTACTTTGATTCTCATGAATATATCAGATTTAATAAGTCTTGAGATTTGTGGTTAAGTAAATTTTGTTCTTTTTCTTCAGAATAATTTGAATGTAAGAGTTTTAGAATTCAGCTGACCCCACCCTTTTTTTTTTTTTTGTTTTTTGACAACTACAAATATTGTTTGTATCATATGCAAATCTTTTGCAAGTGACAAGCAAAAATAGATTGAGTTTTAAGCAAAATAATTTACTGTATATACTTGATTGCAGTGAATTTTATTTCATTTTTTAAGGCAAAAAATAAGGGATTGCACGATACATGAAGTTGGCTTATACACAAGTATATATGGTAACCCCTCTTCAGCACCCCCTTTTTTAAAAACTTTTGTTGGGTATTTTGAAATATTAAAAAAAGGTTAATCATTTGCATTTTACACTCTTTTGTCATTAATTTTTTTTTGGTTTTACTAATGTTCACCCTATACAAGGCCCAAGGGCCACTCAAGGAAGAGGGTTACCCTGTGAAGTTTTATGAGCTTAAGGAATGGCAGAAATTGGAATTCTTGGGATTATGCAAGAAAGATAACAACTACTTCCAGACTTGAAGAGGTCAAGATTTAATTAGTGAACAAAATTTTAGAGTTGTAGACACATTAGAAGTATAGAGTTGAAATAGACTTTAGAAGGAATCGGAAACTTAATTCTAAACAGGAAACAAGAGATAAACCTTTACTCCTGTTCAAAAGAACTGGGAAGAGACATTAGAAGTATAGAGTTGAAGTAGACTTTAGAAGGAATCAGAAACCCAATGGTAAACAGGAAACAAAGGGTAAAACTGTTTTCTTCAGTTCCAAAGACTGAAGAAGCAAATATACATGTCAAATTAAATAAATTGCAAACATTGTCTGCTTATTTTTAATAAAATTCATTTGTACTCACGGATAATCCTTTGTGTATTATAATTGAAAGATGTCAGAAATATGCTGTAACTTTTGCAGTTGATTTTATTATCCATTTCTCAATGTTCCTAAGTACTTTCACTCTCCTGAGATTATAAAATCAATAGTCAAAGTTACAGCATGTTTCTTACATCTTTCAATTATGGTACATGAAAGATTATCTGTTCATACTCACAAATTTTATTAAAAATAAGCACACATAATGTTTGCAATTTATTTAATCTGATATACCTAAAATAGAATTTGCTGCCTAAATACACACACACACGACCATATATATATATATATATATATATATATATATATTTTACAATTTCAAGGTGGCTTGAATTCAGCCACTTCCCCACCGACGGGATGTGGCTTCCCTTTGTCTGTTCTATAAATACTTTTATGGTTTCTGCTCCAACGAACTTAAGTCACTGGTGCCTCTGCAACAGGTGTTTACTTGTTCAACCAGATTGGCAACTGGGTCTCCCCCATTCACAGTTAGATCAACCAAATGCAGATGACAATTCTACTCCTGCAGCTTCTCTCACACTTCTCACCTGCAGAACTCGCTTCCATATTCTTGCTTTCTTGATGGCTACAACCTCCAGGAATTTAAATGCAATGTCAATACTAATCTCTTAACCACTTGACTCAAGTTCTTTCTTCACTACCCTGTATATCCTTTCCTTTCTCTCCACCTTTGCAACTGTCATCACACCTGTATTCATATCCTTCTCTTGCTCCTTTCTAATTGGTTCGTTTTTCTCTTCACTCTCTTCTACTTAATTTTTTTTTACTATTATGTAGCCCCCTGCACAGTAGTGGCATTACCGCCTTGCGCGGGGTGATACGATTTTAAAAAAAAAAAAAAGACAAAAAAAAAACAAACTGTAGATTGTATTTTATCCGTTAACAAAATTTTAATATTTATGAGAAAAAAAAGTGTCTTGAATTATTCAGTATAATCCCCCTTTTTATTTATTAGGCAAGTAAATTCTTTTTGATAGAATTTGATTTTGAATTGATTACAGTGCCATTTTGAAAGTTTTGGTGATTCAGGAAGTTTTTGAGGAGTGAAAATATAATAATTTTGGTAGGCAACAAAACTTACAAATCCAACAGTGCAGTCTGTCGTTGTCAGGTAATTAAGTAAACTTTTGCATTTTGAAACTTTTTTCTTACCGAGTATTATTCGGATCAAAATGTTCCTCATAAACAATGTCTCAGAAAACATTTTTTTTTTTTTTTTTTTTAGATGCAACCCCTTGGCTTCATAATGAGATTTTCAAACTGTATAGATTTGTACATCTCGGAGGAAAACTTTCTCTGTATGCATGCAGAATGTAATTTCATTTTCATTGAATACAACTTTTAATTTCCAAGTTAATGGTAGAAGTAATTAAACTTTTGCTGACCAACTGTGGATCGGCTTTCATGATCCTAACCCTAGTGACAATTCTCGTCTCTAAATTTGTTGGGCAGAAACCGAGTGAACCACTGTCACTGTCTCTCATATTTTGATGAATACCTGAATGATTTGGCTCAACTAAAGCCCAATTTGAAATCACCGCACACGTGCCACATTCCACTTCCCTCATAATGATGGTTCTAAACAATATATATTTCTTTCAGAAGATCAGTGCAGTGAATGCAGCATTAAAATTTTAGAGATCTTTTTACCTGCAGAAACAAGAAGAGTGTTGTTGAGTAAATATGGTATTTACCCTGCTTCCCCACTCGAGCGGGATGTGACACAAGATCTTTTTTTGGGTGGGGCCTGACCGTGTACAGATGGGCTCAGGGACAAAAATTCCTCAGTCCCCTCAACTGCCAGTTGAGCTGGCCCCTCTGCTGCAATGGGGTGGCGCGACTGTGGGACACGGTTCCCCGGGAATGGGCATTTTCGAGGACAGACACGCAACTGAGAGATGATTTGGTAACCACCTGACACAAAAATATTGCAGTTAAATATTGAGTTGTTGAGTAAATATAATTAAACTTCTGTACCATTTTCTTTTCTATTCTTTTTTCCTGCTGGTCAAGAATGCATTGACTTCTATGATCTGATGCAATTTAGCTTAATCTAAATTCAATAGTTTTTCATCTTGAGGTTTGTTCAGTATTGTTTTTCATCTTGAGGTTTGTTCAGTATTGTTTTTCATCTTGAGGTTTGTTCAGTATTTGATGGCTTATCAGATGCATTGGAATTTTTTTTTTTTCAAATTCATTCTTAATTTCAAAAAATGAGGACCTGCTGTAAACTAACATTGATTACAGTTGTATGCTAAAGTTGCATCTTGTGTTCTAAAATTTAAATTAGGTATCAGTCTTGAGACACTGGATTATGTTATAGGCGCAAGTAACCGTCTTGTCTTTATGAACCTAATTGAGAATGACAGTCCTCTTATTTTACCTAGACAAATTTTGATGCTGGTCTCTTTCAGACTTTGAGCCGTCTTTCTTTGTAGTATAGATGGGGGGAGGGGCGTCTTCCATCATCCATTTGCATGATATATCTGAGTTAAATGCAAGAATGTTTGCTTCAAGAGGGTGTACATGCTGGGAACTGTAGCACTCTTGTGTATTTTTGGAGACTGTCTTGCCAAGAAATGATTTCAATTCCTCAGAGGAAGTGCATGTAGAAGATGCTGTGCTACCATTCCTGTTTCGCCCTTACTGACCATTTTTTGCCAATTTGTAGACGATGACATTAGTGTGTTTTGTGAGCATGATGCTTTTCCATACTGTTTCTGGACCTGATGTTAGCGACGTTAACAATATGTTCATTTAGTTCAATGTCAGGAGAGAGGCAGATTTGATTTTTTTTTCTTTCTTTTTTCCTTCTGGCAACATATATACTTCAATATGGTATAATACAATGAAGCCCAGCATTACTTATTTTAGAAAATGAAGCTAAAACTTACTCAGTTTACAAAATATCTTCATATGGAAAACTTTTTACTTTATGTTAAAATGATTGAAAAATCTCGAGATAATACAATTTCGACTGTGGACAATAATTTGTGGCATACTCGACCCTCAAAGACATGAGGAAATCAAAATCAGTTGATATTTTTCCTCTATTTTTCAAGTCTAAAGTTTCTGATTGTTCTATAATTTTTGACTGTACAGTTGGATCCTATTTTCATATTACCATCCAGCCTTCTCATATTCTTTCTGCATCTTGTGAAATAATGGGTATTTGTCTATATTTCTTTCTGAGATGAAGTATTGTAACTACTTACATTGTTCAGACTATTATCCTCGTCTTTATTGATGAAGGTCAGAGTGTACAATGGCCAAAATGTGAATATAACAATAAAAATGAGGACAACAGTATGGACAACGTAAAAATATTGTTAATTAGCAGTAAGGATTTTGTCTGTTTAGCAGAAGCAGAATGTAAATAGAAAAATTCCTTTTTAAGAAAAAATGGTAAATTTTCGTTTTAGGTCCCGAAGGCTTTTCCGCTTTCAAATTTATCCAAAATAGCATTATTTCTGTGCAAATGTACATGCTGACCTCAAATCAACAATTAGTTATTGAAGAAACCTACCTTTATTGATCTTAGCAACCAGAAAAAAAATCGAACTACATCTTGCACTTTTTGTCTCCCGTAACTCTAACGCAGTCATGTAATTAACTGCTGAATGACTTTCGGCGGAGGACAACAAATTTTGGCCCATTTACTTCCTGTTATGAAAGTAATACGCGATTTTTTTTTTCTATGCATGTTACTTTTATTTTACAGGAAGTAAATAGGTGGAAATTTCAGTAAAGGAAGTAAATAGGCTGAAATTTGTTGCCTACGCCGAAAGTCATTCTGCAGTTAATATGACTTTGTGAGAGTTACGGGAGACAAAAAGTGCAAGATGAAGTTTGAGTTTTTTTTTTTTCTGGTTATTAAGATCAATAACGGTAAATTTCTTCAATAACTAACTGTTGATTTGAGTTCAGCATATAGATTTGCATAGAGATAATGCTATTTTGGATAAATTTGAAGTGGGGGAAAAACCTTCAGGACCTAAAATGAAAATTTACTGAAAAAAATGAACCCTTGAAGTTGTCTCTAGAGCAAAGTTTTGATTTACAATATATGCATCAGGTCAAACTGGAAGTTTACAAAATAAAAAAAAAAATTGTTTTTTTTTTCTGCAGCATTTTATTACAGAATGTGAATGCCAGGGTGCCTCATGGGTGTGGTATTCTCATAGTCATGGATTGCCTTTGTCTGGGTTTTGGATATAAGTCCAAAACAGCAAAAATTCAACAGTAGTAGCATGGGGACCCAGAATCAAAGTTTGCGTTTTATTTTGTCTCATTCTATCAAATTTATTTTTGTGGTTTAAGTGTATGTAAAAGGTATGTAAATGATGCAATACATTATGGCTTCACATCCTTATTTGGAAGATGAATTTTAAATATCTGATTTCTAATTGTTTTTATTTTTGTAGATATTTTGAAAAAGAGCAGTTCAGTCACTGTGCAGATTTAATTGGTTTCATTAGTCCTTCTGTCACTCAAGCAATCAAACTTTCTTCAGGTAACAAAACCACTTTTCTTTTCTCATTTTACAACTATGTCCCCTTTAATTAAATTTTGAAAGTTAAAAAATGTCAGCAACCATTTTAATAATAATGGTTCACTGCATTATTGTCACTAATGCAAATCATTCATGTTACCAAAGTTAAAAAAAACAAACATACAAAAATTACAACTTCAAACATTTTCTTGAAGCTGTTTAAAAAAAAGATTTTCCTTGTGATTATTTATAATGAATATACCATTTTTTTATTCATTTTAGTTCATTCTCTAGTGTGACGTTTAACAAACCAACCTTATTAACTATTACTAATGAAATTAATTCCTCCCCTCCCCACTTTCAGTCAGTCAGTTAAGTGCCATACGTGAAACACACTTGGGCGATCATGTCTCGAAAGAGGCATGACTGACTGGGCAGATGATTATCCCACAGTAGGTTGCCATTGCTTTCTGCGGTAGACTGGTTGCCAGTTAAAGCTATAGAACCCAATCTGTCCTGTTATTTAATCCCATAACTGGAGGGAAGAGATAGATTAATACCTTTCCCAAGGGTATTTGCGAGTAAGTGAATGCATTGAATTCAACTGGAATTCAAACTCGGCTCCCCGATTTTTTGTTCTGAGCCGATATCCAATGCACCACAACGCACATCCCTGGAGTGAGTGGCCATGGTAAAATGCAAAATAAGTAATAGAACTGTTCAATAAATAGAACTGTTCAATAAAAAGAATTGACAAAGTTTGCAATAACAAGAAAAAGAAAAGAAGGCAAAAAATAAAAAACAAGCAAACAAATTAACAGTGATAAGGCAAAAAGTTCACAAGCTAAGAATTGGAGTTGACACACATGAGCAAGTTTGGATAAGCAAATGTAGCATTCTGATTTCAAGACATGATACACTGGGACTGCAGAAGATGAAACAGAATTGGCCTATTTTATTGGCTAGAAAAAATTCCAGCATGCATTTGTGTGCTTCTGCCTATAAAGTGGGGAGGTGAAAGTGTTTTGTAGTCATTCTAAGTAGTATTGGTGGTTCCTGACTCCCACAGATTTCCATCTAGTGTGTGTCTAAGGGATACAACTTGAGAAATGGAGATCAGGCTAGTCAGCTTGAATGTGAGGCGGTTGAAGTATGGTTGCCTGCCTGCTTCATGACCTTTTGTCCTTTGAGATAGATGTGGCTGCAATACCGGGGACACACTTTGTCAAGTAGATGCTTGGGTATTGTTCTGTCTATTCAGCATATAGAGATCAGCTGGCTAGAGGTGTTTCTTTGTTGGTTAAATGTACCTGGGGTGTGAAGATGAATCTTGTTCAAGATGTGTTGACCCAGTTGATCATGGCCGATATTGTCGATCACCCTGGAGGGCAAAAATGTGGATGTGGGCACTTAGGTGGACATTTACCCAGGTGGTTACAGAATGTTTATGAGAAGAGTTGATCTAGATTGTCCCACTGGTTAGGCTATTTGGACCATAGACTCCTGTGCCCGGATGGTGTTTGGTGCTAGGCTTAGACTGAACTTCTAGTGTCCAGCGGTCTTTACTGGACAGAACTTTTGGCAATAGCTAACTAAATTAGTACAGCGGGAATTAATGGGGTAGTTATTGGGAATATGTTGTGGGAGGGGCTTAAAAATAGAATTAGGTCTTTTACCACCGAATATAGCCAATGACTCACCCAAGATCAGGCTAACAAGGTGAAGATACTTAAGGATTGTCTGTCCCAGGCAGAGGCGGGGATTCCTTAAAGATAGTGTAAACTGGCAAGCTCTTGAGTGTGAGGCTAGCAAGTGCTACTGGGGTCAGGTAATTAGACATCTTGTTTAACCTATGCCTAACAAACCTGTGAATATGGGCACAAAATTGTGCAAGGAAGAAATCCCTCGAGGTGGCAATCAATTCATTTGCGAGGTTAACACTCCAGAAGGGCATACTCTGAGGCTAACTGCTGATATGTGCGAGGCAAAGTGTTTCCTTCCCATTTTGAGAGCTGGTTTACCAAAGAGCCTGGTCTCCAAAGAAGAATTTCACGGGTATTTGGTTAACTCCTCGGTTTGTGACAACTGAAGCAACTGCCTGCTAGAGTAAGATTACAGAGGGCAAAATTCACTTGGCATTGAAGAGGGTCAGCAGTGGCAAGTCTCTCTGACGTGCTGGTTTAACCTATGAAATGTATTTGTGGCTGTCACACATTTTTGTACTGATTTTGATAGTTGTGTTCAACAATTGGTTCTGGCAGGGGTCCATCCCAAACCAAATCTCTAGGAGTGTGATCCTGCTAGGGAAAAAAGGTTAAAGAGTATTAGACAGGGACTTAAAAAAATGAAACTCAAAGCCTGTAATTATCTGAGTCCCCCCTTTTCACACAATGGGGTGGTTTCCTGTAACCCAATCCCTGGTTTAACTAGTTAAACAAAGAGTCTATTTAATGTGAGTAAATGTTTCAAGCCTGTTCCTCGTGTTCTCTTTTGTTATGACCCATGTCTAGATTTCCAACCTCCCCAGTTTGTTTTTGGCTCTCTTTTTTTATCTTATTCCGTTAATTATTTTTTATCCTTTCCCTCTCTGTCAGTGATTGTGCATCTTGATTCTGCTTATTGGCCGAATACAGCAGCCATTCTTAAATTTGAGGGGTGGATGGGTATTACTAACGTTTGTTATTTTTAGTTTAAATATTTTGTTTTGGGTATCCATCTCCTCCCCATCTCATTTTCATAGATATTTTTAGATATATTTTTGTAAAAAAAAAAAAAAATTGTATATAAAACTAAATTTTTATGACATGTATTTTTTTTTTTTAGTTCTTCTCTGCAAATATGTGGTATTATGGTATATGTAAGATGATGCACAAGTTTTTGTGGTGAATAAGCATATTGCAATGAGCAATTTGGTCATTAATCTTATTAGCTAGGTCTAGGATAGAAAGTATTGACCAATCTCATCCCACTTTCTGCCACGAGCCAAAATCAGTGTATAGGTACATTAATAAATATTTATTGTAAGTTGTATTGGAACCAACAATACCACTATAGATATGATATTTATATCATATCTATATCATATCTATATGAATATCAGATATAAATATCACATGATATTTATATATATATATATATATGCGATTTGTTATATATATTATATATGGGTGGTAATTATTTGAAAGCATTCAATAAGCTTTGTAAATATTTATTTTTGTTTTTATAATGTAACCAAAATTAAAATTGCTCATCAAACAATTCTCTTTCTTCATCAGGATAGCAAGCAATTTCTTTTGCACGAAATAAATACTTATTGCATAACTAAGTTTAAAAAAATAAATAAATAAATAAAGCATATACAAAAATGGCAACTTCAAACTCTACTTGAAACTCTTTAAAAAAAAAAAAAATATATGACTTCATTGTTCGGTTGTTTTGTAAGAAAAACTTCTTTATTAATTTGGTTCCTGCTCAAGAGTTGTTTTTTAACATCCCATTGGATTGCAAAACATCACAGTAGTGAAAGGCTAAATTAGGTAGGCTAAGTTAAGCACCCCCTGCATTTCTGTTATATTTTAGCTCAATCATCCCCCACCCAACATATATAGGGGATATCATCAGTAATAAACATTTAGCTTGTGACATGTTTCATTTTTACAATGAACTTCTTCAGTTATTTTTTTTCCATTCCAAATCAAACAATTATTAGTAGAGTGAACTTTCCTCCTACTAGATACTCCAACATGTTTGATTTGGGCTTGGCTTGGTTAAGTATAGAAAATATCTGTACATTTTTTTTTGTAAATGAATTTGTATATTGTTAATGTTTAATTTTGATTTGATGATTTAAATAGAAGCAATTTTAACAGCAATGGAATTGTTTAAAATAAATTTGGTTAAAGTTAGACATTCTAGGAAATAATAATCGCATTTACAAGCAATTGTTTTTCTGTAGAAAAGCAATTCTTATCAGATAGGAAGGAATAAAACAGTTTAGTATTTTCTGCATTTCTCTTAAAGTTTACACCTCTCTTACATTTTTCTTTTCAGATGAGGAAATTTGCATCTTTCTGGATCCTCTTAATCTTCAACTAAAACACTACATCTTCATGGCAGTCAATGACAACATGGCTGCCAATACATATGGAGGCACACATTGGTGAGTAAATTTGACTACTTGACAAATATCACCTCCCTCACTCCAAAGAAGAATGCAGTGATTGTCAAGCTATTTTGCCAATACGTTGTCACACACTAGTTAAAAGTATTACACACCAAAATGTTAAGCAATTCTTTTGTTCTTTCACATAATTCTAAATTTTAAAATTCTTCTCCATTTAGGTCATAAGAAATTATTTTGTTTCTGATTACTTTTATTTGCTACATTAGACCTTAAATATAATTATTTTTTTTATAATCATATCGCATTTTACTGCCACTGTTTTGCAGGGGGTTACATAGGAGGAAAGTTATGAGAAAGAGTGACAGGTTATAGGGGGTGTCATGAAGTGGGTAAGAAAAGGATGAGAATAATGATGAGAGTGGAGTGGACGGAGAAGGGAGCATGAGAGAGAGGATGCAGGTTAGTGAGATAGGAGATAGGAGATAGGAGATGACTATTGACTTTACATTTAAATTCTTGGAGATTATAGCTGTTGGGTTACCTGTCTATCTATCTCTATTTTTTTTTTCTTAATCATATCGCCCCAAGCAAGGCATTTTACTGCCACTGTTTTATAGAGGGTTACATAGGAGGAAAGTTATGAGAAAGAGTGACAAGTTATGGGGGGGGGGTGTCATGAAGTGGGTAAGAGAAGGATGAGAATACTAATTAATTTTCTTTTTTTTTTTGCAGGGGGGGGTTACACAGGAGGAAAGTTAGAAGAGTGACAGGTTATAGGAGGTTTCAGGAATACTGATGAGAGTGGAATGGATGGAGAAAGAAGCATGAGAGAGAGAGGATGCAAGTTAATGAGATAAGAAATGACTATTGACTTTACATTTAAATTTTTGGAGATTACTTGCTTCCCTGACAGCTACAAACGGAAGGGAATTCCACAGGTAGGAAGTGCGAGAAAAGAAGCTGCAGGAGTAGAATTTGCATTTACAATTTATTTGTTTCACAGTAAAAGGGGTGGGACCTAGTTGCTAATCTTGTGGCTCAAGTAAATTTATATATAGCGGGGGGGGGGGCACCAGTGAGCTAAGTTCATCGGAGCAGAATCTGTGAAAGTATTTGTAGAAGAGATACAGGGAAGCCACATTGCACTGATGAGAAAGTGACTATCTGAGCTGCCAAGTCAGAATCTATTACATTAGAGATTCTCTGTTGGATTTTGTCAAGGACACCAAGGTGGATAGCAGGAGCACCCGACCAGATATGGCAGCAGTGTTCAATGCATGGGCGGATGTTAGCTTTATATATGTGCAGGATTGTTTCAGGCGGAAAAACTTCCTGGCCCTACACAGAGAATCGACTTTCTTAGCAGTGGATTTAGCTATGGATTCTATATAGTCATTCCATATAGTCTTTTGTGGGAGTTAAGCCAAGGAGGTGCAGTGTTTTGCTTTCAGGAAGACTAGCCTGATCCATGCTAATCGGGGTGGGGGGCAGGAGCGATTGTCTGTGATGGTTAATATTAATTAATTATTAATATTTGACAGTACTTGAGCCAAGATTACAATATGAGCTCTGTTTAAAAAAAAAAAATGGGTTTACTTAGACATTAGGTTTATAAGTTTTAAAAATTCATGCATTGATGTCCTCAAGGATACATGAACCACTCGATAAAAGCTTTGATTAGATCCAAAGGCTTGAGCCAAAGTGTTGCGGGTAGTGAACAAAATCTTAGTTATCTCCCTTTAACTCTAAGCCATCCGAAAGTGTCATGGCTCAGTGATCGAAATTCCAACCCCTGAAGACTGTCGGAGTGTGCAACGGCTGAAATGTCATATATATATATATATATATATAGAGAGAGAGAGATTAGGACAGCAGTCTGAACGATATAAATTGTTAATATATGCCAAGTCATTATTGAAAGATTGCATAGAAATCAGTCAACACATCATTTAAAAAAAAAAATCAATTTTCCATGTATCTATATGAGGAACAAATCAGATGAAAGATCCTAATGAAGCAACTTCATTGATGGATGTTGCATATATTTTTGGGATTAATTTCCTCATCTTTATATTTCACACTGGGTTTTAGCTGTTTAACTTCTGGTCTTTCTTAACTGTATTGTGTTTGAGATATCAAAAAATTCTGGTAAAAAGTGTTAATTTCAGGAGAAAGAGGGATTGGAAATTTTGGTACACACAGAACAGACTGAAGGCAAGAATCATACTTAATGAGTTTGAGTAAATGGATGGCAGAACAGGGTTTAGAAGAAATAACAAAAATCAAAATTTAATAAGCGCTTAAAAAAAAAAAAAAGAAAAAAGGGGGACAAGAAATGTGTATTGAAAATGTCAAAGAACTTAGAGTTGTCTCCCTTACTCAGATTTGCAAAAATAGACTTAGATTTTCATTATTGACTTAAGATAAATAAGTGTTAATTAGATAACGCTACGTTAAGGCATGACAACCATGCAACTTGTGTCTTTGACTAGAGGCGAGCATGTTAGTCTTAACTTACTACTATCCTAGCATTATTAAGACAACCTTTAGCCAGAGTTATATATTATTAACATAATTAGCTAATCAACTGCTATATTCAATACTAGAAATCAATTATTTGTTATTGATCAGAAAGCAGAGAAAATGTATCTATAAATAAGTTAGGGATTATGATATAAAATATATGAATTTTGATGTTATTTGAACATTTTATTTAATCCTTTTTCTTATTTCTAGTATCAACTTATGAATTTAAAAAAAAAACAAAACAAAAAAAAAACATTGAAGCTATTAATAGCCAGTATTACCAAACTTTTTCTTTTTTTCTTTAGCTCTGAATTGCCATCTTTTCTTAAGTTAGCAAATTCATTTCCAAGTAAAACAAAATTAAACTGTTATCAATGAAAGTGGTGCATGTCCCTAGTATTGGATGTTAAAAATGATAAAATATCTGAGTTTTTCCTCCCCACAAACCAAGTAAGTATAAAATTATGTACATTACAACAGCAAAGAAAATATGCGTGTGGGTTTTGTTTTTAAATTTGACAAAAATGGGATCAATTTTTCAGACATCACTTTGTTTTTTAGGAGTTCATTGGACTAAAATGACATTTATGTGGCAACATGTGTGCATAAAGAAGGAGGGATGATGAAAATTAAATGTTTTCATATGAGTTTGATAGTTTAGATAATAATGAAATTGATAAAAACTAAATTAAGTATATCCCGCACTGTGATAATAGAAGATCTGCACCCCCCCCCCCAAGTGGGGTGGGGTGAAATGTTATAAGAAGCTGGATGCAAATTGAGTGATTAAAGTACTTTCTAGACATTTTCATCTCTTAAGAGTAAGATTTTTTTAAAAATCAAAATTGTTGTCAGTCTCATTACAGTGAACAGCAATAAATACATTTAATGTATTTTTAGTTAAATCACTTAAGGTTTCTTCTTGCTGCAATTATTAAAATCAAATTATTGTCAGGACTTTTTAATTACAAACTAGATATTGATTTATGCTTTTTTTAACGGCAATAGTGTGAAATTGAATGCAACAGATTAAACTGAGACAGTCTATGTTATTAACAGAAATAATTTTCATTTTTCTGTGTCATGCTGAATATGATAGAAAATTTGTTAAATATAAATGCGTATTAAAAAGAAACAATGGAATTGTGTTATTACAGAATGTAACTGAAATCAAATGCACACATTTTAAATGTCGTGTACATTTTTATTTATTTATAAATAAAGACAAAAAGATAGCTTATCTTGGCCATTTCGTTTCATCCTTTCATGAACTTTATCAAGGTAAATATTGCAGAATAAAATCCTCATAAGTATTAATAAACAAAAAGTAAGAATGTTAGTTTTTCAAAAAGGTAAATTACGAAGGTTGCTATTTAATGTAATTTAATCATCAGTTAACCTTATGAATATTTATGATCATCACTTTAAATATAAAACATTTAAAAAATGAAATTAATATTTGCCTTGATAAAGATAAGTGTTTTCATATTTTTCTTTTAAAGATATATCGTAATTATATCAGGAATTTATTATTTTTCAGGAGTTTGCTTGTCTACGACCGCAACATTGAAGAGTTTCACCACTATGATTCTTTGACACCATCTAACCAAAATGTATCAATGCATCTTTCACAGAAGCTATTCAATTATTTTCCTGGTAAGATGCTAACCTTGGAAGTGGGCGGGGGGGGGGGGGGAAATTGTATCCTTAACCAGGTCTTTCTGGAAAAACTTTCTGAGGAGTGTTTCTAAACTTATTTTTTTTTTTTTTAATGCTCATCTTTAATGAAATTTTACAAATATTCTCTTTAGCTAGTACAAAGAACATTAAAACCCTTGAAATTTATATAATGCTTTAAGGAATTACTTTGAAATTTAAATTTATTTGTCTCATTTGCTTTTAGAAGTCAGTGTTTATTACTAGCATAGTGTCATATTATAAATTGATGTTATTTCTTTTTAATTTTATACCAAGTAAGATAATAGTGCTACTGAAGCACAAGGGGTTACTGAGGGTGAAAGAAAATAAGACAAGATGGCAAATGATGTTGCACTTAAATTGTAGATACAAGTAAAACCAACTGGAAAAGAGTTCCACAGGTGAGAAGCGTGTATTAGAATAAAATTTGTGGTTGATGACTATCAAAGTCAGATAAATTATACTGCTAAACCCTTGTATGGTCTTTGTGCTACTTTGCACATAAAGTAGGTCTAAGGATAGATCCTGGGATGTGGTGGGGGACTTGTATTAATGTGGAAAAAAGTAGAACAGTAAGAATTCAAAAACTATCATAATTAAAGGGTGAGGCGGTGGGGGGGGTCTTTTTTAATAAAATTAAAAGAAAAATTCAAATCTTTTTCTCTTTCTGAAACAGGGCCTGACAAATTATACTTCAAAGAAAAGACATGTCCTCGACAGGAAAATGGTAAGGTTCATTTTCTTTAAACACAGAACAGAATTGATTTTCATTAAACTATGATTTTTAAATTTCTATAGATCTGGGGGGTCAACTTTTTTTCAAAGAGGGCCAGATTTGATATGCATTCATACCAGAATGCTCAAATATAAACATATCAGAGTATTTTGGTGTCAATTTGAGGACAGTGCAGAGCAGTCAACTCTTCAGAATATACCAACTGCATCTCTGTAGTGGGTAAAAGTTCCTCAAGAGGTCCTCCTGTTTGTCATGTAAGGGCGAAGGACAACCTGTAATGCTTGAGTGTTTTAGGAGTTGGGCTATACATATACTCCTAAATTTCAACACAAACACTTTGGTCATAGACTGTTGGTTGAAGAGGCCTGAACCAATATTAAGTATCTGATTTATTTAGATAGTAACTAACATAGATAGATGCTTTTGATGTACCAGAACCACCACAGGAATAAAAAAAATTGGTGATGTAATTTCCAAAGCAGAAACATACATTGCAAATCCATTAAGACACTTCAACTGCCAAAGATATGAACATGGTAAAAATAAATGTACAAGGAAGTTGGTCTATGGAAAATGTGGCAAGAATGATTCTAATCATCTGCCTAAATGAAACCAGATTCCTTAATTGTAAAAAATCATAGGGCAACATCCAGGGACTGCAAAACCTGGAATAAACACTCAAGAAATTTCCTACTTGAAAGGAAGGAAAAGCATGGAAACTAACTAATACACTGTCTTTTGCAAAAATTATCCGAGCAACATCAATCTATACCTATGAAAATCTAATATCAAACAAATTACATGAAACAAGAAGTAACATTTTTAATTCAAGATATTTTAATGTTTTCAGTGTTAATGCAAGAATTAACATTGTAAACATTAAAACCAATTGACCACTGAACCAAAACCTATTGACAATTTTTGTTAATAAGTATTTTTAAGTAGGCACTTCACATAAAACAAATTTGAAAGACAAAACCTTGTTTATAATATTAATAAAAATAATAGCATTTTTTTTAAAGTAGAAAAACATTTCTTTAAACAGTTAATTTAAGTTTTAAAAAAAATATTTTTATTAATTAATATTTTAAACACAACATAAAGTAAGTCAATTTAAAGAAAAAAAAAATTAAATTAGGAACTTCACATGCAACACATTTGTTTGAAAACAATAACTCAAATTAAAAAAAAAAAAAAAAATTCCTCTTTCTAATCTAACATTTGGTGGGCCATAGTTTTACACATACTTGATCTAATGCAATAAATTTAAGGTGATTACTGTTCTAACATGAAACTCATATGCATATTTTATTTTTCAGGCTATGACTGTGGTATGCATGTGATAAGCACATGTGAACATCTCATTCGAGAATTCGTAGAAGCGTGCATGCTTACACTGGATGATGTCATTTCTTTAGCTAATATACACAAGAAACGACAGGACCTCAAAGACCTTATTTGCCAGCTGAAAAATTCATAGCATTTTTTTTTTAATCTTAGAATACTGCATTAGAGATTATGAATATAAAAAAAATATATCCAGTTGAACTGAGGAGATTCAATACTGGAAGTACCTCCCCCAATCAATTCTGATTCTATTTTTCCTACTCAGGGCATTATTATTTTCCAGCGATTGCAATAAGAAAAAATTCCAGTTGTGATTAGAATCAATGAACATGAAATAAAACCTATAACATCAACTGGCCCACAAAAAAAAAAGAAGAAATTTACAATATTCTGGAGCCAAAGTCTTGTTTATCCAGTCTCTGAGTAAACAGTAGTCTACCTCAACTTTGTATGCAAGACCTACGGTACATTCTTTTTGGGATGAAGGAATATTTATTTTTGAAGTGTGAAGAAATATTTTATAGCATCAAATATAGTGGCTCTTGGGTGTTGTTAAAAATAGAATTTTATTAAGATTTAAGAAAGATAATAAGCTTTGACTAACATTTCCACCTTCATAACAAAATGACCGAATTAATTTGTACTTTAATACACTTGCCAGTTAGAACAAAATTGAAAATCAAGGAATTTTGTTTCTCCTAAAATATACATGAACAATAAAACTGCCTACACTGGGACTCAAACCTACTAACCATTTGACAATACTTAAACTGATCTGCTCTGCACAAAATTGGGAAACATTTTAAATTAACATTCATTAGACCTTGCTCAAATCATATTTGTCAGAATTGAACAATACTGATTAGTCTTAATTATTATTAATATTGATTTAAAGACTTGATTATTTAGGAATGTTCTATTTAAAGCTGTTTACATCATTGATTTTTTTTTTTTTTTATTACACAGTTAAACTTTTTTTTGTGGAAGTAATTTTTTCAGAAGCACATGTACAAACCTTAGAGGATAATTATTTTAAATTAAGATTCATATCTAATTCTTTTTTTATTTATGTAAATTTTTGTTCATTAATTCTATATCTGCATTTATTTTTTTTTTTTCAGAATGATTTTTAAATAAAGTTAAGGATTGATTAATATGACTCCCTTCCAAATTTTATATGATTAAAAACAAAAATTATTTTTGATTCTGATGCATATTGATCCTTGAAGGTCTAAGGAATAAAAAAATTTCTATGTTTCTTTTTAAGATTAAAACAAGCTCGTTAAAGTAGTTTGTACTTTCAATTGTTAAAAATTCAAAAGCCAGAATTATTAGCAGCCAAATTCCATGTCAATCTGACAATCATGAGAAACTCTTTTACCCCTAAGACATTCAAGCAAATGTCATTTGAATTAATGTCAATTCAAACTTAGAGGGTTTTTCCAATTCATCAAAGCAGATCTTCAGTTAGAATCATTTTCAATCACAAGAAATCATTGGCTTATTTGGCAAGTCTATTAAAGAGCTGATAGTCAAATTTTGTTATATTAAAATTACTCCACCTGAAGTATTTCAAACAGATCTAATGGAGGAGGGGTTACATTGTTAGACTGAAGTAAAAAGACAAGATTTGAAATGCTAATTCATAAAATTAAATTTTTTTATATGAAAAGAGTATGTAGTGCCAATTTCCTCCTCCAAAACTGCTCATTGTTTTTGTGCTGGGGAGTGGGGGGGGGGGTGTTAAACACATTTTCTTAACGGCTTTATAAACGGACTGTCAACATCCTTGAGAACTACTACCACCTCAGAACAAACCATCATTGCGGTGTATTAGCAAATTTATAATATTTCATGAAACAATCTCAACCCAGTGTGGTACAATGTCCCAATTAGTGGGAGAAAATAAGAAACAAGTGAATTAACAATTTCTCCCAATTGAAACACCTAAACAGATTCGTGGAAACACAGTTGATTTTCTAAACCAGAATTTAATAACCATGATAGGAAAATGATAGAAGAGCTTGGTTGTGTAGATTCAGTTAGAGCTTTTTTTTTGTTACTCTAGGTGGTTAAAATAAAATTGCCAGTGTTTGCCCCCACCTCCCTCATGATTTATACTATTTTCTAATAGATTATGAACAATTTCTTCTTCATCTTTACCTGTTTATATATACAATAAACAAATAATTGCAACAGAAGAAACTGGAGGGGAATAAAAAAAATTAAACTGACAGTCTAGTCATAATTTTCACCAGTAAACAACAAAGATGATCAACATTCATTTAATAAGAACAGGCTGTTGGATTTGGTTTCTCTTACAATTCTGTGATTGACATTTTCTACTCAGATAAGGAGTTCTTGAAAAGAAGTTTTCAAACTTATCTTCATTAATTTTTTTTAATTTTGCAAACTAATATCTTGAGAATGTTATCTTGAAATGGTTTTATTACAATTTTCTTTGCTTTTGTAAATAGGAAAAAAATAAAACAAACTTACCATTGACATGGTATTTTGCCAGCGTTATTTAAAGTCAAGCTTTGGTTGAGAAAATATTTGCCTTTCCTACAATTACTGATGGTTTTTCTTGATGCCCTGCTGAAACCCAGGATTTTTTAAAAGGTGGGCTGAACCTACCCACCTGGGAGATTGATATGTTCCTCTGATACAAACAAATAGAAGTTGAGACAAAGCTGAACAATGTTTTTATTGAATACATGAGGGAAAGATTGGGACAATTTATTAAACCCAATGTAGATTGACACACACAAGGCATTTACTGAGGACAGGACATGAGCTGCCATCAATTGTAGGAATTGGAAAGATGACACTTAGTCATTTTACAGTCAACAATACCAACAAAGGATAATCTACCACAGCTGTTTTATTATTATTAATAATAAAAATACAAAAACATGTTAATCAAATAATTGAATTTTGTTATTTCTTTGGTATTAATTTTGTGAATGGATTTATTACATAACAGCAGCTTGATCCATTGCTGTCCAGGTTAAATTGACTTTAAAAAAAATTAAACTTTTTATTGACAGTTTAAGATGCTTTTCTTTTTCAAGAAAAATTATTTTCACTGTTTATGACAACCACAAAAAAATTATAGGCCTACCATGTACAAACCCAGACAAAAATAATGAAATTGACATTTTTAGAGGATGCAAACATTAGTCTGCATTTAATTAGTAGTAAAAGGGGGGAAAAAAAAAACAAAAAAACTAAATACAGATAACATTTAAAAAAATCTTTTATTTCTCTATACTTCTGAAATGAGGTTAGTATTTACACTATTTGCATTGTTTGGATTATTGTCCTCATCTTTACTGAAAGCAAACTAGCATTTGTGGATGTACTAATATCTTGAACAGAGGGGGGGGGGTTCCAAAACATCTGTATACAGCAAGCCAACATTCACTGGACAATACTTCAACTCCACCACCTCTACAATGTAAAGGGATTGTCCACAACATTGGGTCACCGCTTATGATTTTTGCTCAGACACCTACAAACAGGAAATGGTCAGTATAAGCAGTACCCTACAATGTAACAATAATCCAGGGTACATGACAACAGCTCCAACGAATATGGAAAGGAGGGTATATGAGGAGAACAAGTCTCAGAAAGCAACCTCAGTTCGTCTATTCTATGTGAAGGGGTTATTGGAGAAAATACAAAGGATCTGTGATTCATATAAGATCAGGACAACCTTCAGATGTAGTTCTAAACTTTGCGGGTATATCTGAGTAAGACCACCTAATAGAAGAGGACATGAGCAAGGACTGTGTGTACGCCTTTATAAAGGAGAAGCGGGCTGCCCTCTTAAGGTAAATCTACAAGAACATTGCAAGGCCATAACACAAGGGGAGATAAAAAAAAAAATCAGGTGTAGCTGATCACATATAGAGGATCCCCACCCCCTATAGGATGAAGTTGAAATAATAGCGAATACCACTGAAAACTACGTAAACTTAAATCGGTGTATAAGCTAGGCTACAAAAATCTAAGCCAACTAAACAGAGATGAATACAAAATGGGAACCAGTAATACAGAGTGCTAGAGAAAATCATTAGCATCAAATATGAGCTCTGGTAAAAAACAAACCAAATGTTTCAGTTAACCATAAGTCCCAGAAATTCACATGCTGTTGTCCTCAAGGCCCAGGAGATTTAGACGTTGGTTAGTTCCAGTGACTTGACCCAAAGAGTTGTGAGTTCAATACCAGGCTACAGCAGTAGTGAACAAATAACTTAGTTAAATGAAAGGGGGATAACTACATGGCTACCAGAAGTGGCATTGAACATGGAATGAGAATGATATACCCCCAGCGATTGTAATAAGGGGCCAGTTCGAAATTCCTAGATGAGAATGATTGTTTAAACAATGTAAATGGTGTTAAAACATTTCATTTAGTAACTCAAGATTCTGGTTTTTAAAATCTACCTTAGACAAAGTAGATTCAATTAATGGTATTTTTTTCCAAGCCATGAAGACAAATATTATGAAATAGCCCATTAATAAGGAAAAAAAAAAAAATCTAATCTAATTTAATGTACACTTTAAGCCAAAATGCTCAGCTATTAAAAGATGTTTTGCATTTTATGTTAATTTATTTACTGCTAAATAATTTAAAAAAAAAAAAAAAAAAAGTGAATGCTTTCTGAGGATTTGGACCCCCCTTTGATTACCTGCAATGTCTACCAATGTGATCTTGCAGACCAATTCTCCTGTGCAGTTATTCCTGCCTTGATGTTATCCTCATTACAAACGACAACTCCTGGCAAAATTAAATAGCTCAAGATTTTGGTTTTATAAATTCCACCTTACATAAAATAGATTCAATTATTTAAATTAATGATATCTGATGCAATGAATAGGTAATGAATATGTATACACCTTGGTTTCCCCTCACTGGAATGTGATTGGCTGGTGTCAGCCATAAGCATAGACTAAGGCTAGGATGTCCAGAGATCCAGAGGTTTATTGGTGTTCGACTAGAGATCTACAACTATTGGTCTACATTTATTGACTACGCCTACATCTCAGGATACTGCATACGGTGAGTATCATCATTACATCTACTTGCTAGATTGTTCTACCTGGTTACATTTGCTGAAGCCACTTAACTACCTCAAATGATTTTCTATATATGTATAAAATATGGAATAATCTTGTATATATATATATATATATATATATATATATATAATGCATGACTCTTCAGAAATGAATTGAGTTCTCTCGGTGACTGGCGTCTGTATACACTGCTTACATACAAGACGTTAAAATTTCCCTTCTCTGACCCCATGCGCCGATGCCTTAGGGAGTAGAGACTCCGACTGACACCAAATCAGTTGGGTTTTCGATCCCGGCCAGAAGCAAGTGGATATGTCTAGCTACACTGATGAGCTGTGATACAGCGAAACAGGCTTGTATGTGGATGAATAATATATATATATATATATATATATATCTCATTGCAAAAGTTTGTACCTGATTTTAATTGTTGATATAGACTGACAGCAACTTGGCAATGGCGTTTGTTTTAGTGCTGATTTTTGCTGTGTTCGAGACAAACTTTGTTGAATGTTGACATTTTGTCCATAAATTAATGCTTTAAGGATGGAAAGTTTCCTTCTTGCCATATTATGCTCTATGAATTTTGAAATATTCAGAAGGTTTATCTAGTGCTCTAGCTATTCAAATGATCTATATGAACGTATTTGGCAGATTTTGTTAATGAAAAATGACAAGTAATCAATGACAATGAATAAAAAGTTAAACACTTTAAGATAGCTACAAATAACTGCATTGAGGTCCACAATTATTAAATGTTAGAATAATAGACCTTGCTACCTTATAATGCAACATTGACTAGCATATATAGACAGTTGAGCCAAAACACACTATACATGGCCTGAAGATTGCATTCAAGCATGAAAAGTTGTTGCCACTTAGTGTTGACCTCACTGATATTAAGCACTTTTACCTATAAATATTGTGTGTGTGTGTGTGTGTGCTGTGTCCTTTCAGGACATGGAATTCCACTTACCCCTATACTTTATTATTAACACTTTTCCTGCTCCGTAATCCACTTGTTCAAGTTCATTAAGTATGTCCCACATTGTTTTTCTGTCTCTTTCTCTCTATCCGTCCCATGAATATTAGATTCTCCAAGCCTTCTTTCCTCATTATGTGTCCCGAAACCTCAGCTGTCTTTTCTTGATGCTAAGTATAATTCCTTTTTTGTTTGTATCCTCTCCAAAACCTTGTCATTGCTCACATGTTTGGTCCAGTGTATCCTCAACATCCTTCTGTAGAACCACATTTCTGTTGCTTTGAGACTTTCCTTCATCTTCGATGAGGTTGTCCTCGTACATGGCAGTGAATGCTGAACAAATATCACATAACAGTCTAGTAGTCTTTTCTTTGTTTCCAACAAAATTTTCCTGTCTCTTAATACTCAGCTTAGCTTCTGAAATGTGTCTTTGGCCATCCCAATATGCCTTTGGATCTCAGTGTTGCACTTTCCATCCCCTGTCAGAAAACTTTCCTGTTATTTAAATTTCTGCACCTGCTTCATTTTAGTATACCTAACCTGTAGTTGGCACCTTGGGCTTCTCTTTGCTGACAACCATGCATTCAGTTTTCGTGAAGTTTGTTAAACAAGAATGTGTTTTCTCACTGGATTGATTCAACCTGTACAGCGAAACAATTCTAAGAAAACCTGAAGTCCTGCTAGGATTTGACATTGGCAGCCACAATCTCAACAATATAAGATTCTATAGATGAAACAGTGCTGATAGCAGACATGGAAAGTAAAATACAGGACCCATAAATATAGCATACCTTAAAATTTTTTTTAAATATATAAGAAAATAAATAAAACACGAGAAAAACTATTTTTCTCGCCTATGCGTTTTATCCTGTGACTGACTTTATCAAGGCAAAGAGTCAAAGTTAATTTATTTTAAATAAGGCATCTATAAAGAGATATTGTTGGCTATTAGGATAAATACTCATAAATACTCATAAATACTCATAAATATAAGATTAACTGAAAATGTCAAACATTTAAAAAAAAAAAAAGTCAGTTTATGTTTAAAGAAAAACATTTTTTATGTGCAGTATAATGTTATGTTATGAGATGTTAAAAAAAAGATGTTAAAAAGAGATGGAAATTAAGTTTTCTCTGAATTTTTAAAAAAATATTTTTTGTTGCTTATGTTAGTCTGAGAAAATATGGTTTCCATTAAAAAAGATAAGACTGAGAAGAGAAAGAAAAAGAGGCGTAGATCAATATTTTAATATTTGATGGTAGTACTATTGAAAATTTTACTTCTGAATAAATTGTTTTCTCTTGATGAATGTTTTGACATAAGAAAAAAACAAATGTATATCTCAAAGTTCACATATAAAATATGATTAATATTAATTCTCAGTTTTTAATTTTGTGTGTACAGATGCATTCAAATATGCAGGTAGAAAATGCCTCTCACACACACACATTATATACATATATATATATATATATATATATATACACACACACATGTATATAGTATGTATTTAGGCAGCATTTTTCATTAATGCATGTTTCATTAAATAATATAGACAAATTTTGTCTATTTATTTTTTGTAAATTCTTTTCATATTCTCTGATAATGCTATTAAGCTTATTAAATGAAGAAAATTACAATATTGATACATAATTTTTAATAATCTAATCTAAGCTTTCTGCTTACATAAGCCATTTTCAAAGATGTCAAATTACATTATAAATCATAACAATTCACGGACACAAACAATAATGACATACTGTTTTTGTTTATGGGGAAGATTTCCAAGCAACAATAAACTCCTGCATACAAGATGCTGGAAGCAAATATCACATCACAGTTTGTGATGTAACACATGACCAAGCGAGAGTGAAAACAAGGAATATTAAGTATGGGAAGCCATTGGAATAAACCAATTGCTTCTGTTATTAATTATAGGCATTTAAGAATATTTGTGGAGATTTCATATTTTATCTTGTTCAGGTTAGGTTTCAACTGTTTTATGTATATAGCTTTGAGAATTTTTAGTTTTTGTTTATTGTTTTCATGTTTAAGTATAGTTGTGTTTTCAACTAGGGCTTTTTGGAATTGTGTATGGAGCCAGGCATGTTTTAAATGCCTAAAAATGTTAAAATTATCGTTCAAGTATAGTGTTAAGTGTCGTGAGTTTCTGGTGTGACCAACATAAATATTATTTAATCCGTTGAAGATACACTCTCCCAAAGACAAATCACAAACTGGGGGAAAAGAATTATTGTGAATAATTGGTTTATTCCAATGGCTTCTCTTAAGTTTTCTTTCTTCATTTAATGATAATGCTATTAAGCTTATCAGAGAATATGAAAAACAATTTATATAAAATAGACAAAACTTGTCTATATTATTTAATGAATCATGCATTTTATATATATATATATATATAAAACAGTGATGATCCACGTATACTGTCTTAATGTATAGCAAGAACTACTAAAATGTTGTAAGTTTAAAAATGTATTTTTTTGACAGTATTTATTTATTTCTATTATTATATATATATATATATATATATTTGATATTTCAGACTGGCCTTGGCCTTCCATTAGAAACAAATGATTAAAAAATTTAAATTAGAAAAGTTTTTGCGATGCGCATTCATCCGAGAGATTGTTTACATCACGTGACACAGAAAGCGACAGATTTTTTTTTTAATATTTGTAAATGTAAACCTATCTTTAGTAATACCTATAAATGAAAGGCCGAGGACGGTCTCAAATATCAAATATAATAATAGAAATAAATAAATACTGTCAAAAAAAATACATTTTTAAACTTAATATGTATAGGAAAAACTACTAAAAAGTTTAAGACAGTATACGTGGATCATCACTATGTTATCTCTCTATATATATATATAATTATACAGTTATGAATTAATTGTACATTGTGACACAGAAATTTCTGTTTTGAGATAGATTCTCATCATCAGGCAATGTTTGATGTTGGTTGTGCAGATGATTTACATTTAAATGACAAAAACTTTGGTTTGCTCTGTATGTATGCCAGAGCACTCAAAATAAAAAAAAACCTCGAGTCCTCTTCACCTGGAATTATATACATATATATGGCACTTTCTATCTGCATATTTGAGTGTGTAGAGCACTCTCTTGTTAAACACGAATTTTCTGGTATAGAAATGAGAAATTGTGAAAAGACAAGCAATGGGCAAATTTGTTTAAATTATTAAAAATGAATATTTTCAAATATATTAAAAACAATTATTGATTACCTGGACATTAGGTTTGAATCTGCTGTCATTTTAATGCTTGTTAATATATGCTGAACTTTATGAATATTTATAAAGCTTACAAATATCAAGCTGATGGCATCAAAATAGATATGTGAATAAATGGCCTTGTGACTCAACTGAGGGCGGAAGAAAATCAGTCAAGTTCATTCCAGTCATTTTTACATTAAAGTTCTAAAAAGGAAGGAGTCAAACTACTACAGTGCTGCTACACTGCCAGTCATGTTGAAAAGTCTTGTCACTGGTATGCCACAATAAATAGTAAATACTTTTATTTTGTTTTTAAAAGTCAGTATCGCTCCAAGCAAGGCAGTAAAAAATCAATATAAATGAACAAAATCTCTATGCCAATCTACTTTTTATATTTATTTAATCATTTCACCCTAAGCAAAACAGGACCCCCACTAGTGCACAGTGGAGTGGGGGGGGGGGTTACAGTGAGAAGAAAGACTTGGTAAAGGGGGTATGAAAGACTTGGTAAAGGGGGCATGAAAGACTTGGTAAAGGGGGCATGAAAGACTTGGTAAAGGGGGCATGAAAGACTTGGTAAAGGGGGCATGAAAGACTTGGTAAAGGGGGCATGAAAGACTTGGTAAAGGGGGTATGAAAGACTTGGTAAAGGGGGTATGAAAGAAAGGATAAAAAGATGAATGAGATTCAAGAAGATAGCAATTGACATTGGATTTAAATTTTCGGAGATTGTAGCTATCAGGGAAGCAAGTGAACAGAAGGGAGTTCCACAGGCATTCAAGTAGAAGTGGCAGTCACATTTAACTATTTCATCAGTAAAAGGGTGGGACCTAATTGATTCACATAGTTGGGGCACCGAGAAAAAAAAAAACTAATGAAAATATGTGTAGAAAAGACAAAAGTAAGAAAGTGACTAAAGTCGAGATGCCAAGTCAGGACCGATTATATTGCAGATCATTCTATCTTATTTTTTCTCATTTCGGCATTTAATAGAGAAGTTCACTTTAAATTTAAATCTTGATAGTTAACATTTTGCGACTATACAGAATAATTCTTCCCCTGTAAAGTGTAAATATTAGTTTAAGGATAGAAAGGAATTGTGTCTAATTGTGCCAGAATTTTTTAAAGTTGACTATGACAATTTGGTGCAATACATTCTTCCCAGAATACTATTTTCCTCATTTAATCTTGGTTTAGGCTGATATCACATTGAAACACCAGTTCTTGTACAATCACCGATGTTAAGCAACATCAAGCCTACTCAGTATCTAGATTGGTGACCACTTTGGAATACCAGGTGCTGTAAGTCTGGATGTGTAGGTGGCGTAACAAATGATAACTCAG